>CM060599.1:51262866-51510366 GCA_030578255.1 Tiaroga cobitis
TTAACAACTCTCAAAGACACACATTGTTGCTTCCTTTTCCATGCGATTCCCAGAGCGACGAACGATTTATGATTTATTAAACAAAAGCCTTTCGCACATGAAGGGCGTTCGGACCACCTCAGCCTAATCATCTCATCATCCAAAGACTAAACGAAACCCTGACAGAACAAAACTATTTCTGGACCAGACCTCAAGTTTCTCATCAGCAATGCAGCGGCTCGGAGCGAACGGGAATGACTTACTGTGGTCGTGCACAGACACACTCCAGCTCTGAAACGCTCTTCATTGTGTCTGTCTCACACTGACAGACAGCAACATGCAGCTTTAATCCTTGCAGTTTTCACTGTCTCCCTCTCTCACTCTGGCAGCAGCTGCGGAAAATACCTTTTTTTCATTCTTGTCGTCCATAGGTATGCGCGCGGAGCCCGGGATGCCTTCGCCCAGCAAGAACCCTAAGCGTGTCATCAGCTCCTGAGTGGCGGGGGAGGGGCCTGGACCGGCCAGCTCTGAAACACACAGATAGAGACGGGTGAACGAGAGAGAGAGAGAGAGAGAGAGAGAGAGAGAGAGAGAGAGAGAGAGAGAGAGAGAGAGAGAGAGTCATTCAGACCCAATTGCTGGATCGGACCAGGAATGTCATGATTCATGTAAATCATTGTGAACCCCAAACTGACTCCTATTTATGTTTTTTAATTCATGTTCGTGGGGTTTTGTAAATTATGCATCTTATTCTAAAGGAAAAACAATCCATTGTGCTTCACAACTTTTGAATCACTTAAAGTCACTTAAAGTCCCTCTGCAGTCACTAATTGTATACCTTATAACTCATCTTTGATAATCAAAATTACATATTTAACCCCCCCCCCCCCCCCTTACCTCATTGAGTATGCGTGAAACCATGAATATGCTAATTAGTTCCCGCCTCGACTCACTCACACCAGCTCGAACCTGCTCCACTTTCACTCGGTTAACTGAAGTAGTAAACGCTACACAATGGCAAGTGGCAATCTTGTATTAATGGTTATCGCTATGTCATTCATTGCAGTTTTGAGAATGAATCCTAACTTGTCACGCTGTCACTCGTCGCGATCTCACAAAATTCCAAAAATATATAATCAGAGAAGCTCTAAACTGCACAATAAATCTGAATAATAAATGTACATCATGTCAACACTTTGTTTGTTATAATGAGAGGATTCGTGAGCGTGTAGAACTCGTTGGACTCTTGAGAGGCTCTGATTGGCCACTGCTTTCAAGAGATCAACAAATGTGTCTGTGATTGCTCATCGCTGCAAAAACACGTTGTAATAAATAGAAACCTTTGACCAGATACCACCTGGTCAACTCGCAAGCCCCGCTCTGCAAGTTGACGGGATTGGCTACATTTTTGTGACTGTAGGAAACAGGGTCTGTTTCAAACTGTGTTTCTGAAACTGTCATTGGTATGCCGTAGTTTTAAGGAGAAAAAAAATGCTTAGAAATAGTGTTGACTGATGAATCTGCACATGGTTTGTCTTTAAGCATATTATAAACACCAGATAGACATTTAAACTACATTAAAAACATGATTTTCTTTAATATTCAGTAATATTCTTAATTTGACTGCACTGATAGATGAGAAGAAAACTTGAACTGAATTGAGCTGAATAACGACACTATTAGATAGCGTCTTCTGTAGAGCTGCTTATAGCTTAATTAAGCTTGTTTCATAATTGAACTTTACACAGTTATTGAACTAAATTGAATTGAGCTAAATTATGACACTTGTCTTTTTAGAGCTGCTTTAAAGCTGAATTTGTCTCACATTTGATGAAGTTTGCATCAATGACTGTTATTTTCCTGTTTATCACTGTGAAGCTGCTTTGAAACAATCTGTATTGTATAAAGCGCTTTAAAAATAAAGGTGGCTTGACATAGTAAATTATGCATCTTTTTCTAAAAGGAAAGTTTTTTTTTTTAATCAACTTACAAATCCCCTGAAGCCCGAAGATCTTTCTTAAATCAATAAATCATCAAAGATTCATTTACACACATACCACAAAAAAATGTGTTTTGCAAAGACTTTTTTCAAAATGCAAGAAACTAGTGTCAAAAAACTCGGTACTTCGGTACCAAGTCGGTACTAAAAAAATTAAACGGTTACGGTCCCAGCTTTTCTAGGTACCGAGTACCGGGTTAAGATAAAATAAAAAAAAGCTGAATAAATGTTTGAAACAACATGAGGGTGAGTACCGGTAAATAATGACAAATTATTTTATCAGTCTGTATGGAGTGAAAGCAGAGGGTAAGTATGAATATGTTATCATGAGAATTAACAGATGAAGGAGAGTTTATTTTTAATCTTCATTTTCTCATTACCCTTTCATCTCTCTCATCTCAGTGCCACACATATTAATAATAATAATTCCTGTAGATTAGGTGCGTTTGCACAAACCTCTCATTCAGCACACAAGTATGGGGTCTTTCTTTTCAAAATATGATTCACAAATGCATAAGCAAATTCATGTTTGCAAAACAGAAGTTTAAATATTGCAAACAGCAATTCACAAACCCATAACCTAAATTATATTCACAAAATACGATTTGAATATGCACAATCAAAATTCACAAAATAAGATTCACAAGGAAAGCCTCCAAATAGGCTTCAACAAACCCATAGTGATCCATGGATTGCAAACGCAGGTTAAACAATCAATTCATTCCCATATTCATGAATGTGCAAACATACAGTACTTGTGTATTTATGTGGTTTGCATTTGTAAATCTTATTTTGTGAATGTAAATTTATTGCGCATTTTAAAAAAAAATGCACGATTTCTGGATAAATTGAGAATTGCTTAATTGTTTAAAAGAGAGATCACGAGTCTCCCACGATTCTGAAGGAAACCTAAACAAAATAACATGTAATTTAATAGAGGTTCTGACAAAATGTTACTTTCTGCAGTCTATTTTTTTTTTTTTTTTTATAAAAAAAGAATGAATTTTAATGTTTGAATGAATGATTCAATGACTCGCTCATAAATAATCCACTTGTTTGATTACTGGATGAATCAGCGTTTTTGAACGAATCTCTTGAATAAATGATTCAATGACAAATACGTTTTTTTTTTTTTTTACAGTCACCTGTCGCCACCTACTGGTGTAACGATGCAATTAATACAGTCTTTTTTTTGAAGCGTGAAGTTACTTTCAAAAGGTGATTTACTGTGTTTTGATCGCTACCGTAGACATCAGTGTTTATACCCGAACTTTTATCCCAGTACGTCTGTAATAATGTGAATTATGGTATCAGAAATAATGATACTGTGTGTATGAAAAGACTATTTGTGAAGCGGTTTCATACCTAAACATGACAACTGCTCTCTCTGGGTAAGAACAGAGATTTGAACGTTCGCTGTGATCGTACTTGTCAAAGGTTTAATAGACTTTTAAATTGTGTGGGTGTCTGAATCAAGATCATAAACTTTTAATCAATGATTAATCGTGCAACTCTAAACACCAGAGTCACTGAATCAAATTGAATCGAATCGTGAAATGTGTCAATACCCAGCCCTAGTTGAAGAGCATGATCACTTCCACAGATATCATCTCTTGACATTTAAAAAAAACAACATACAAGCCAAAATCCCTCTCAAATGTGTTTCGATGTGTTCTCAACGTCTGCTTTCATTCATGCTTGAGTGCAGCAGGGGCACATTTACATGCTCCCCGAAACCCCACCGCTACGACACAGCTCAGCGCCGGAGGACATTCAGCAGAGCTCTCGTCTTCCGGAGAAAAGCCAAACAAATGCTCTTCGTTCAGTGCAGGCAAAACATCTGTTACTGCGAATGCCAGAGTCAATGCAACAAGCTGTTAACAGGTGCCCTTTACACTGCCCGCGGCCCACACCCAACATACCGCCATGTTCAGAATCAATAATTAACGTTGAATTCATGTGCTTTAATTAGCTGTGAGGTCTTTATACTGTCATTTATTTCAGTTGTCCAGGTCGATTTCTGCTGAGAAGGACATACAATTAGCACTGAGAGATGTAGCTAAAAAAAATCATATCCCGTTTCATCTTTTTGACTATATACTGTACCTCGATTTCTATTTGACAAATATCTAGATATTTAAGAGTGCTTTAACTTTTTTTCATTTCATTTAAACAGTCATTGCAGTTGAGCAGATCAAAAGAATTAATGTAAGATGTAAAATACAGAAAAAATCTAGTTAAAATAATAAAGAAATGTTTTTTCATGTTGTTTTTCACTAAAATGAACACAAGGAAAAATCTTATTCAACCATTTTCATTTATATATAGAAATAAACAATGATGATGCAAATGAATTAGTGAATCAGAGTTTTGTATCAATTCATTAAAGTGGACAGACTAAACGAACCATTTTCAGGAAACTTAAAGGTCAATTAAAAAGAATTAAAACATTAAAATTGTGATATTTACAATAGTGCTTTGTTTTAAGCAAACTAGTTAATAGTGAAATGTTACCAAAAAAGTTTACTAAAGCTAAGGTCACTAACATTTCGTCTTCAAACATCTTCAAACAAGCCAAAAACATAAACATTCTCAATAAAATACAGTTGCATAAATAAGGTTTCAGTCTTGCATGTTGGAGTGTTGCATCCGATATCGAAAACTTCCCTACTATATAGTATGCGAAAAACAGAACGCCAGCACAGTAGTATGTCCGAATACATAGTATTCGAAAAACAGCAGGCGAAAAGTCCCCGGATGACCTACTACCTCCGGCGAGATTCTGAAGTGCGCATTCGATGGAAACTTTACTATCCCATGAGGCCACGGGAGAGGATTTATGAATGACAGTGAAGCGACGCAACTGACGCTGGTTGGTCACATGATAATGACAACATGACGGATGTAGTACGTCCGGATTACATTCATACTACACACATTCATACGATAAAGAACGTACTTTTTTAACGGTCGCGAAGTAAGTTCAAATCCAAATGTAGTACCAACTCAGACAGAAGGTGATTTCGGACGCATTGTTGGTGTTTCATGAGGATTAATGAAGTTCTACAGAGAATTGCCTCCCTTCCAGAAAATAAGCCTCTGAACAAACGCTAGTAATCATGGGAGAAGAAGGATAAGAAACACTTATGCAGCAAACATTTACATCTTAAGGGGAACTTGGCAACTCTAGCCATTTCTTCGCGGATTTTCACTTTTGTTGTTTTCTCATCATCAGCTCCCCCTTACAGCTGTGCGGCGTATATTTCACAACACTGTCGTAAAAAAAACTCACTTGCGACACCCGCCTCCCCCTTTCTACCGCTGCTCATGTATATTTGTTATTATCGGAGCCGGCCAACTTTATCGTGTGGAGTAGGGATGTCAATTTTCACAAATTCCCATGATCAATCGTCGTTTAAATTGACGATCAATTAATCGATTAATCGTTAGCATTAATGGCAAACAGCATTACAGGGTCTGCAAATGATGCTCAAAAAGCTATGTTCCTCACCAAATTAATAATAATGGTTTTTAATCTAAATAAAGGGTTAGTAGGATTGTAAAATGTTTTGATGTGATTGATAAATTAAATTAATATATTTATAACGACAAATACAATGTGTCACCAACGCCGCCTAATATGCGTGCTTGTCAGAATGTGTGACTGTTTACGTGCTGGAACAACGCACTGAAAACGGCAACTAAACCCAATGAATTCACAACCATTTAATAAAATAGTGTTCTAATGTTATGTAATATGACAGTCCCAAATTAACCATCGTTATTATTAGTCGTGCATTCTGCTTTAGCGGCGCGCGCTGAATGAATAACCGTTGAGCACTTTGTTAGTGTTTATTTAACTCAAAGAAACGCATCCTATTTGATATTAATCAGATATATACAAAATAAACATAATCTTACAAAATTATATCTGCCCAAAATGACGTGAATGCACAAGTGAACTTAAACTAAGTTACGTGCCATTCAGAATGACTCATGTTGTGGTGGAAAGTCTCTGACGAGCTCTTCCTGGAACAACGCGACATGGCATCTAAACCCAAATAATTCACAATGTTTTATTACAATATTGTTCTCTTTATAATCTTGTGTAATATGACAGTCCCAATAATCATTATTAGTCGTGCATTGTCGTTTGAGCTGAGCGCGCTAAAGATCACGTCAATTCTTAACCAAATGCATCCAATATGAGACCAATCAGATATAGATAAGCGTACACAAAATAAACTATTACAACTTACATTTGCACAAAACAAAAGGCTGCGAATGCACACGCAAACTTATAGTCATGATGAAGGTGTAAAATAGTCCCAAACAACTCCGGTGTGTGTCATTCAGTGGGACTCAACACTTCACCACACCGGCGCGCTCGCTTACATGTTTCGCGGTTGAGCAGCACGCACGCGCATGATCCTGCTTAATCGATGATCGATAAGTTTTATCCATTAAATGTATTATCGACAATTAATCGATCGTCGATTAATCGTTGACATCCCTAGTGTGGAGCTATGTCTACCGAGGTGGGTAATACTAACCGGTATTGAGGGGAGCGTTTGTGTTTATGTCGAATCGCCGTAAAGCAGTTGTTAGTCCTCATGTTGCAAGGATGTTTTTACGCCTGGGGACGCTGGGGGGAGCGGGGAAAGTCATCATTTTCCCCGGAACAGGTTATTTAACCATCCAAATGATTTCTAAACGGTTTTATTAAGTTGAAATAGTTGCCAAGTTCCCCTTTAAGCTATCGCCATTTTCTGCCATGATGGAGTGGCCAGGATATCCGTGACATCATGATCACTGGACAATCCTTTGCTGTCTCTTTTTCTACAGTGGCTAAACTGATTAGGCCTGCAGCTCTGACTTGGTTTAATTTGCACGCATGTGACACGACTTGTTCTGTCTCTCTCAGATTCCCTCACGCTGATGGCGAGACCGGCCGAGCAGTGCTGGGTGTTGAAGAGAAACGAGAGGAAACATTCAGTACATACAACTCTCTCAACCACTGACACTAAACATAATATCAAATGAGCTGCCATCAGAACTAAATAAAAACACGCTTACAAATAAAAGACAACAAAGCTGTTTCTCATCTCTTAAGTTAGCAGGAGGTACAATAAAACTCTTTAAACACATCACATAGGCCATCAACAAAGTATGGTTCCACAATGCAATCGCAGTCTGTCCTGTCACAGTCGGTTTTGTTTTTTATGCCATTGAGTGTGAGTTTATTTGAAAGAGACAAAACCACCATAATAAAATGGTGAAATAGGTAAAAACCTATTCAAATAAATGCACAACATATATATACATAAAGATACCTCCTGTATATTGGGTGAATCTCACACAGTTTGTTCAAATAAAATAATAATTGCGGCATCTACCTGGATCTTGCGATTTTCACAACTGCTGTCTAGTTTTGTGTGCAGACGGTCTGCAAAAGGACTGTGGGTGGTCCTGGGCGTGTCGTCTGAGACTGAGACTACACACTGAAACATATTCTAAACAGCTGACACTCATAAGCCATCTTTACTTTGAAGAGCCATACTAAGATCACACCTGGGCGTTACTGTACATCAGAAACACATTCAAGATATAATGAATGAAAATCCTTTCATTTACTCACCCTCATGTCATTCCAATCTGAATTTCTTCTGTAAAACACAAAAGGAGCTCTTCCATAAAGTAAAAGTTAATTGGGATGTTGTCAAGCTAGAAAATGGCAAAGCAAGTCATAAAAGTAGCAAAGAGTAAATTATGGCATTCTCTCATTTTTGAGAGAACTTTTCCTTTAATACTCTCTGTTTGCTCCTGGGAACCCGCTGTAAAACTCTAGCTTTCATCAAACAGACGTATTAATACACAAACACCTTTATAAAACGGGACTATTGCTTAACATTAATAATACAGAGCACCTCATAAAACTGAGCACATGAGAGTCATGAACAAACCAAACATGTTTTATCTTCCGCAAGGCCCCTGGAACGTTTCAGGACGGGGCTAAAAATAGTATATTGTGTGGCAGAGAAAGTGTACGCGTGAGCAGGTACCAGTCGTGGCCTTGGGGAATGTGACACAGCAATGACATCACGCATGTCCACCGGCCCGCAGGCGAACATGAACCAAATTTATCCACATCAGACTTATAGATGTAGTACAGGGAGGACAAACGGAGGATATCGCCAGCGTCCTCCCATATACAGGAGCGAAGCTCACGTTAACATATAAAGAACCAAATGCAACTCTCTAACACACACCTCTCTCATTGTAACTCAAACATCAACAGACAAAATAATATATACATATGCCTTTTAGGGATGTCAACGATTAATCGACGATCGATTAATTGTCGATAATACATTTAATGGATAAAACTTATCGATCATCGATTAAGCAGGATCATGCGCGTGCGTGCTGCTCAACCGCGAAACATGTAAGCGAGCGCGCCGGTGTGGTGAAGTGTTGAGTCCCACTGAATGACACACACCGGAGTTGTTTGGGACTATTTTACACCTTCATCATGACTATAAGTTTGCGTGTGCATTCCCAGCCTTTTGTTTTGTGCAAATGTAAGTTGTAATAGTTTATTTTGTGTACGCTTATCTATATCTGATTGGTCTCATATTGGATGAATTTGGTTAAGAATCGACGTGATCTTTAGCGCGCTCAGCTCAAACGACAATGCACGACTAATAATGATTATTGTGACTGTCATATTACACAAGATTATAAAGAGAACACTATTGTAATAAAACATTGTGAATTATTTGGGTTTAGATGCCATGTCGCGTTGTTCCAGGAAGAGCTCGTCAGAGACTTTCCACCACAAGAGTCATTTTGAATGGCACGTAACTCAGTTTAAGTTCACTTGTGCATTCACGTCATTTTGTGCAGATATAATTTTGTACTATTCTGCTTATTTTGTATATATCTGATTAATATCAAATAGGATGCGTTTCTTTGAGTTAAATAAACGCTAACAAAGTGCTCAACGGTTATTTATTCAGCGCGCACCGCTCAAGCAGAATGCACGACTAATAATAACGATGGTTAATTTGGGACTTTCATATTACATAACATGAGAACACTATTTTATTAAATGGTTGTGAATTCATTGGGTTTAGTTGCCGTTTTCAGTGCGTTGTTCTAGCACTTCCACAACAGTCACACATTCTGACAAGCACGCATATTAGGCGGCGTTGGTGACACATTGTATTTGTCGTTATATTTATATATTAAATAGTTAATTTAATTTATCAATCACATCAAAACATTTTACAATCCTACTAAGCCTTTATTTAGATTAAAAAACATTCTTATTAATTTGGTGAGGAACATAGCTTTTTGAGCAGCATTTGCAGACCCTGTGCTGTTTGCCATTAATGCTAACGATTAATCGATTAATTGATCGTTAGTTTAAACGACGATCGATCATGGGAATTTGTGAAAATTGACATCCCTAATGCCTTTACAACTTTAGCTGATTACCACAACACGCCTGTGTGTCCGAAAGCTCAAGATCTGCCTGTAAATGCACGAAAGTAAATACACTGATGCACTTCTTATATAAAAAAGTTTTGCATGCAAACTCCAAATAAAATTCTATAAAATAAATGTGTCACACAAACGTCCACCCAGACAATAAATTATGTGTGTGTTTCTACACAAAAGCAGCATACCGAACACTCCACTCACTTTCACACACGGCTCCTTGTGTTAAGATGGTAGCGCTGTTAACATATCCAGACCAGCTGAAGATGGCAGTCATGTATTAGTCACTATTAGTGTACAAATTGTAAAAATGTCCCGCTTTGAGCCGAATCGTAAACACCTCTGATTGGCCATTGTTCTCACGCACTCATCAAATATGTCTGTGATTGGCTACAATGATCAGCGCTTCAAAAACATGTTGTAAATATACATCAATGACGCTCTTCACCGAGCGCTTACACAGAAACACACAGGAGCGTTTGAAAGCAAGTGTCTATCAGTGGACCTGCTTTCAAATACTTTCAAACACTTTCGTGCGCTCTCAAATGCTCCTGTGAGTTGATCATTGTAGCCAATCACAGACATATCCGATGAACGCGTGAACACAATGGCCAATCAGAGGTGTTTTACTATTATGCACAACAGCGCTCAAAGCGTAACATTTTAAAAATTTCAGTACCGACTTGGTACCGAAGTCAGTACTTTTGACAACACTAGTCCCTGTGAGCCTCAACCACCCGCATGATCTCCATGACAGCCAATCAAGTCCAATCAACAACATTCTGTGCTTAATTAACGAGCTGTGAGAGGTTAGTGGTGGGTGGCAGGTATGACTATTAATACATAACAACAAGGCTCTGTTTGTGTAGAAATGTTCAGAACAATGCCATTTCACATATCAGAGAGTAAAAACAATCTCTGAGTAAAAGCAAACTATCGAGAAGTGTGCCTCAACTGCTCTTGCTTTAGGATAACAGTGGAGAAAGTCAACAAAATATCCTAAACAAGAATAAAATCAAATAATATAAACATTAACATAAACTGCACTGGCCCATCAACATGCAAATTGATGAACATGACAAACTGAACAGAAAAATATTTTGGTTTCTATAAGTCCCTTGAATGTCAATAGTTTCATGCTTTTAGCGGGAGATAAATCACTGCACTGTTAATAAGTGTTATTATATTGCTATAGTAACTAAAAACTATTCTATAATTTGGCATTGTTTTTCCCTACTGTCAGTGACCCATAAGAACAGACCTGCCACCTATGCATTGGTCATGAGTCATGAATAAGCATTTGAACTAGAGAACTAAAGCAGTAGAAGTTTTCAATCATGTCCAGCGCTGCTTTTTTCACATTTCAGCCACAAAACCATTTTCAAACAGCCTTAAAACACTGAGAGATTCATAACTAATGTATAATGTTCTAACCTCTGAAGTTCTTACCTAAATATGACATCATCTAAGGGCCAGTGTCAGATTTTTCAACAAAAACGAGTCTACCTGCGGGACAGGAGTTTCAATGCTAAACGTTGTTTTAAAGCATGTCGTGAAGCCTCAGAGGTTTGAGTTGGAGATCTCGAGAGGCAATCACAACTTTGTAAACAACATTTATGTCCTTCATTGGATTTTCTTGATGGTGTACCTCTCAAAGTGAATTCTCTCCACAGAAGCTTTTCAGACGCAAGAGCAGAACACACAAGAGACACAAATACTGAGATGAAATTAAGTATCTCCCACAGATATGAAGAAATCAAAGCGACCCAAACTTTCTTTCGGAAAACCATGACGAGACCGCAAGACAAGTGCAGGTCAAGATAACCTGTGAGTTTTTGTGAACGATCAAACACACTTGGCCTCGCATGAACAACAGTTCATCATTCAGTAACAAACAAGAGGATCAGATATACTAGACAGACAGACAGACAGATAGATAGATAGATAGATAGATAGATAGATAGATAGATAGATAGATAGAAAGATAGATAGACACAGACAGACAGACAGACAGACGACAGACAGACAGACAGACAGACAGACAGACAGACAGACAGATAGATAGATAGATAGATAGATAGATAGATAGATAGACAGATAGACAGATAGAAAGATAGACATAGATAGATAGATAGATAGATATAGATAGATATAGATAGATTTAGAAAGATATAGACAGACAGACAAACAGATATAGATAGATAGATAGACAGACAGACAAATAGAAAGACAGACAGACAGACAGACAGACAGACAGACAGACAGATAGATAGATAGATAGATAGATAGATAGATAGATAGATAGATAGATAGATAGATAGATAGATAGAGATAGATAGATATAGATAGATTTAGAAAGATATAGACAGACAGACAAACAGATATAGATAGATAGATAGATAGATAGATAGATAGATAGATAGATAGATAGATAGATAGATAGATAGACAAATAGAAAGACAGACAGACAGACAGACAGACAGACAGACAGACAGACAGACAGACAGATAGATAGATAGATAGATAGATAGATAGATAGATAGATAGATAGATAGATAGACAGATAGACAGATAGACAGATAGACAGATAGACAGATAGATAGATAGATAGATAGATAGATAGATAGATATTTTACCATCAGAACTTTTTTCCTTCACAATCTATGTTGTGAAATATTCCTCACATTACGTCACCTAAATAAAGTTAAGGAATAAAAACACAAAAACTTGCACTGTTGGTCATAAATAATGAAAAACAGCAAAGTAATATCAGTGTCACAGGAACAAATATCTAAAAAAAAATATTTTATTGGAAACATGAATGCATGGTAAATATTCTCGATCTGCAGAGATCTCCAGTTAGCCCCTGGATATACATAAAATTACTCTCTGAAATAACTTTGCAGTTTAAATATGTCACGACCGAAGGGCAAAAACCAAAACAACATCCTCACCATCATGAGAGATTTTTACAGGCCATTAAAGCCGAACAGGACGATATAGAGGAAGCAGGAGTGTGTGTGTGTGTGTGTGTGTGTGTGTGTGTGTGTGTGTGTGTGTGTGTGTGTGTGTGTGTGTGTGTGAGAGAGATCTACTGGAGTGTTTACAGAGACCGATTCTACAGAATGAGTGTGTAAAAGCTCTCATTAAGAGCTGAACACTCACTCACACACACACGCACTGCAAGAGCTTTAATGAACACATGATGAATGCAGATCTCTCTGCTTTACAGGAGGAAGTTCACAACCTACAGAAAACATGCAGATTGAGGGGAGAGAATTTTTGAGGGAGTGTTTTACGCCCAAAACACACCCATTACTCAATTAAAAGAATAGGGACAACCCGTTCAGACCATGCACCGGGCGCACCGACCATTTAGATCGTTAAAATAGGGTCCTTTGTGCTGATGTGTTGAAATAATAATGCAATGCAGAACATGTCTACCAATAATTGGTGTGGTAGTGAAAGAAAATTTTTCAGTGTAACCTTTAAGTTTATCGATGCAAACAGCTGTTATCAGAAATAAAAAATTGGATTTCTGGAAAAACTGGATATCACTTCAAATGAAAAAAAATGTATGAATAACTCCATTATTCAAAGATGTTTTTTGTTAAACTATCACACAAAAACCATCAACCACAATAGATTTGCTCTTGGCAGCATTTTTCTGACCCAACTTTTGCTAAACCGCTTTGGAGCGCTCTGATTCAGGTGACGAAGGAAACGAGTGCGTGTTAAACAAACGCCTACTACACTTTCAGTCAAAAAGCTGAAAGTCTGGCAGCAGGACAGAGTAATTAACCATCATTATGAAGTACACACACACTGGGGCTAATTATGCATTATTAATGCTATTAGTGAAGCATGCTGACTAATTCCACATGACACTGTTTGCTTTCTTCCTACAGTTTTTCTGAATGTTTGGGAGATGAGGCGTGAGAACAGGTATTTACAGACAGAGCCTCCACATTCCCAGGAAGGTTGGGAAGTCTTGGGAATGCCGAGAGCTGTTTTGTGTCCTGCTGTTCTCTGAGGTGGGAAAGGGAGCCGTATCCGCTTACGCTTACGGAGATCGAGACCTGCAGGCCGTAGATCCACCGCAGACGCTATGATGCCTTTATAGTGCAACTGGCAAATTCCTACTGAGTTCGGAAACATCATTATGACTTGATGTGCATTCAAGTGAGGGTTAAAAAAACTAAGACAACTTTTTTGCCAAATTACACAAATGTAAGGTTTGAAACTAATCCTAATTAAAATAATAATATAACAACCTAGCAATTTCACCTGTGCATGTGAGAAGAAGTTAAGGTGGCGTACACACATACTGTACATTGAGCTTATGAACTGTTTTCTGTGGTTGGAATTCTGTTGAACATTACATTTATACATGTAACAAGTCTGCGTACTTTTACAAGATTGTGTAAACACAATTAAAGGGTAAAGAAGGCTTTAAAATCAGAAGGTGAATAAATAACTTACTAAATTACTATCCTCAACTGATTTTTAACTATAACTAAAATATAAAATGAAAATGCATTCGAAAAATATTTATGAACCATCTCGAATTACAACAATTAAAATATGAAGTTAAAACATATAGACAGATATCTACAGATATATAGATACTACATACAATTATGTCCATGAAAAACTAAAGTGCAACTTACAAATGCACTACTAAAATTGCAAAAATTAAACTGAATAAAAATGTAATATTAATAGTAAAATAAAATAAAAATCTAAACTACAAAAATATTGGTGTAAGTGTACGTTTTGTTCAATCAAGAAGAACATTTCTTTCCCTCTTCTTCTCGGGTAAACAAATGTTTAAGCAATAGTGAAACAAAATTATGGTAATTTCCAAAACACCAGTTGACCAATCACAACACGCTAGTCCAGCCGACCAATCAGAGCACAGTGTGCTTTTCAGAAGGAGGGGCTTCATAGAGACAGGAACTAAACAGCATTACTGACAGACTGGGAAGAGAGGAGCTGCAACAATGGAGAATATGGGGGAAAATAATGTGTCTTTTTTTTAACATTCAACCGTGAAAACATTCTAGTAGAGCCCAAAACAAAATCAAGGCTTTGTAAAAGTGCATAATATGGGCTTTTTAATTGACACGGCCTCAAATGGGAAAGTCATGGCTCACAAAACACCTTCCTCCACTGGTGACTATACCATCTCATGAATATTATCATTCCAACACAACTTGAAGACGATGTTAAACTGGAGCCTGGGGGAAGGTCTGGAGATGCTATATATAAACTCTCTCAGGGTTAAAATAACATGTGACCAGGGCCGCATGTAAACAGTGTTGACCCTTATATGTGTCTGGAGCTAACTGGGGTGTGCCAATGAGGTATGACAGATATGCAGAAAATAAACCAGGTTCTATTGGTCCTACTACAACAACCTGAACAAACCTAAGAACTATTAAGCATTTCAGCATTTCAAATACTAACCAACACAAAAAGTATGTTCAGAATATTTTCTAAAGAAGAAAAAAAGTAGTATGAAGGGCCCTATGATTTCCACAACACAGAAAACGTGGACAGAATAGAATTCAGTCATAAGAATTTGCTGAAGAACACGGTATGTCACAGAATTTAATACAATTTTGGATGAATGAATCAAAACTATCGTCAGATACCCACAGAAACTCAAAGGTCTTCACTACAACTCGCCAAAATAAAAGTTTGGTTTAACTTGACATTATGGCAGAAATATATTACTACTGTACACCAGAATGTACTTCTAAAAGTACTAATAACAACGCAGTTAATTAAAATAATATTTTTAAGGAATATTACACAATTTTTCATCTATATTTTAATTTCAACCGTAAAGATCTGTAGTGCAGCACCTTTTTTGCCAAAAAATTAAAGGGATTGTTCACATTTTATTTGATTACATTTTAAGTTTAAAGATTTATGCATAAGATTCAGGTTTTATGAATAAATTTGATCACCACCGTTCTTAACAATACACTTTATTAGAAACCAGAAATTGTAAAATTGTATTAGAATCCATTTTTTAGACATCCTTTTTGGTTATAAAACTAAACCATTAAAACAGAACTCAAAAAAATTAAAAGGAAAACACTGAATAAATCAAAACAGATTTTATGGGGCCCTAAGTATGCAAAATGAGCTTGATTGATTTGATCTAATATTTTCAGTGTGAACTGAAAGTGACATTAACCACAATTCTCTTTTTTTTAAGACTTTTTTCCTTAAAAACGTATTTAAAAATTCAAAATAATCTTTTTTTTTTTTGCCAAATTACAATTAGACGTCGCCGATCACTAAATTAAACTTTATGTTGAAAGACATCAATGTTAATCTACAGCACCACGGTAAAAGAAATCCTATTTTATACACTATTTTGCAGTAGCATCAGCTGTCCACTGCCTAGTCATCCATCTCTGACGCCCTGCAGTGCGGACACCTTCTGATGACATCATGTGACCAGTGCGATACAGTGGTGTGCCACAGACAGCTGGCATTCGACTGGCGCCACCCTGTTGCACACAGTTGTTTGGAAAGCTCTGACGTCTCACATGCTCCTCTGACCAACACAATCCTGTGTCCAGTGATATGAAGCTAAAGATACACACACAGACAACACTGCCAACTCTAATCCAGCCCAGCACAGAAACTGCACTACATGCAACTGACTACACACATGCACACACACACACAATTCACCAACACACTGTCAGAGAGACAAGCGTGCACATACATACACAGTTTCTGTTAAATATAGTGTGCTTATTCTGCACATACACACATATGCAATTATCTAAATTCAAAATGCATGAAGCAAATATAATAATGCATGCTGCTTTGATTACATGCATAATTAAACACACATACAAACATAAAACTTCCACAGAAAACATCTTAAAGGGGTCATGACATGAAAAATTACATATCAGAGGTCTTTGGACCATTAAAACATCCTGCAAGTTTCAGAGCTTAAAACATCCTCCTCATTATAAACAAAGCATTTATTTAATCACCAGAAACAGCTTGTTTTGATCTGTGATGTCACAAGGGCAAATACATTTGCATATGCCCGCCTCCAGAGCAAGACATCGATGAATAGTTATACATCTTCACACCATAACCAACGCCCATTGGCGTTCAGCTTAACGGCTCACATTTGCCCACACTGGAAGTGAGCGTCGTGTCAAAAGCAAACAGAAGCCATTATAATCACTGATGCTGTCTACACTGATGCAGTATACAGATGCACGTTCAGTTTCTGACTTACTATAACTGTTTCCAGGTCGTCTGTGACTGTGGGAACCCTGACATCACCAACATCACCACAAACTGAGAAACTTGACTCTGACAGCAAGTACACACACACACACACACATCTGAAAGGAATAGAAGCATACGAGCATGTTTCGTCACTCACCAGTCGTACCGTCGGGCTCCTTCCTCAGCGACGACATGAGCGCATCTCCAGGAACACGAGGACCCTCCACATACTTGGGCTTTCTAACGGGTCCTTTAGAGCAGAAAGAGAGAGAAATATATATAATCAATCTGAGACAGAAGGGAGCGCCAGCGTCTGACTTCTGTGACTCGGGCTGCCCATGCCAGCTGCATCTACAATCTCAACAGCTCTGGGAATGTAAACTACAGCAGGAAACCAGCGCAATTTAACTCTTAGGAGACGGGTGTGAGATCTCTGTGAGATACTGTGTGTTGCTCCCACCAAATCTGCTTCTCCATCTACTCATGCTTGCACGTATTCTTAAAAAAGAGCCTCAGTCTCTCTTTAAAGACATGAAACATTGATAATTGACTGGATCATTAAAAGTTACATACCAGAATGAAGTCAGCTGACAGATGGAAGAGGTTGGAGAAGTTCAAAAGTTTGGGGTCAGCAAGATTTTTGAATGTTTTATAAAATAATTCTCTTCTGCTCACCAAGGCTGCATTTATTTGATCACAAATACAGTAAAAAAAAAAAAAAAAAACAGTAATATTGTGAAATATAATTACAATTTAAAATGACTTAATTTTAAGTTAATAACTTAATCATTTAAAATAGTTTTCTATGTGAATATATTTTAAAATGTAATTTATTCCTGTGATTTAAAGCTGACTTTTCAGCATCATTACTCCAGTCTTCAGTGTCATATGATCCTTCAGAAAAGATGATTTGCTGCTCAAGAAATATTTCTTACTAATATCAATGTTGAAAATGGCTTCATATTTCTGAAGAAACCGTGCTACATTTTTTTCCAGGATTCTTTGATGAATAGAAAGTTGAAAACATTTGAATGGTAGTGTACAAGGCCAGTTAATACACTAGTTGCCAAGGTGGTACTAATGTGGATTACGCAAACATGCAGCGGTTTGGACCAAAATAATGTGTTAAAAATCAGCTTCAGGTTTGAGATGAAAGTCGAAGCTCTTCACATCTGACACAAAGAGCGCTGAAGGTCATGCAATTCTAAAGGGGCAAATTCCTCTTCGTTGAGCATATAAAAGAGAAATCCTGCTCGACCCCCATAAAGCTTGTAGGTTTATACGTTCCTCTATTTATCATGGAAAACCCTGCTGAGATCAAAGACCCTGGCGGTCCGTGTACGATCTGACCAAATAAAGTCATGGAGTAAAGAGCAGCCGCTGGCGACGGGAGCCCTTAAATCTCCCGGAGACATCCATCAGAGATTCATATAGAGATTCACCAGTTATAGAGATTCACCTGCATGACTTTGACCTCCAGGAAGCAAACACAGCGCTCAGAGATGACAAATGAAACAGCGATGTGTGTAAAGACAGCCATAAATTAGAGCTAGATGTCCTGATGATACAAGTGAATGTGTTAAAGTCAAGATGAAATCATAACTAAATCTATTTACGTTCTTCATGTACATTGCCGCTCTTATTGTGAACAATATGATATGATGAGAACAACGGTCTTCATAATCTTTGTGAAACATCTTCTTTTTTTTTTGGATGACCTCACAAATCGCTCCTGGCTCAAATCTGATAATCAACACTCATTTTTCAGTCAATTAAAAATGTCAACAGTTTCGTCGTTTTGTCAAAATTAACTAAAACTAAGACGCATAAATAAATAAATCATAAATAAAACAAATCCATAAGTAAGTAAATAAACCAAAATAAGTGTGACTTAAGTGTCAAAATTCATTTTTGAGGTTGCATTAATGGAGAACATACTGTACTTAAAAACTAAAATATTTAAACAAGCTAAGAGTGTTATTTAACATCAATATCCCTTCATATTTTAACATAATCTAAGGGGAAATGTTAAGGGAAGCTGTACTCTTCTGTATCCCGTGACTTTTATCGTATAAACAAACAAACATCTTTTGGGTAAATGATCCCTTTAACACGCACACACACACACACACACACACACACACACGCACGCACACACACACAAACTTCTTCAGCTCTCATGGTGATTTACACTGCCATCTATGGACACCTGCAGTGAAATGCAAACATTTCACAGTTCATTGCTTTTGGAATAAACAGTAACTTCGTTTTTCATCCATATGATATGCATGTAAACAAAAACCAGCCTATTTAACTTGCTGTCAGTGGCTCGGTTTATCTGACGGACTTGTATGCTCTCTGTTTTTCTTCAAACTATCACTGACATTTTGATATTTTTTTTCATCTAGCTAAGAAAAATGAAACTTCTGTCATCCTTTACCAAACCTGTATGAAATGGTTTTATTATGGACACAAAATAAGATATTTTGTAGTCCAGCTTTGGACCCCCATGACTTTTATCCTATGAAACTATCCCTCTACCACAAATAAAAATAGAGTAAGAAAAGATATTGAGAATAGAGATATTAAAGCACAGCTTTTATTTTATATTTGATTACTTTGACAAATTTCTTTGAATGTTTACTTGAATACTAAGAAACTAAATAATAAGCTTGTATCTTTATTTTAGTATTGCCTGCAATTCGTTTCGTTGTTCATCTTAATACTTAATTGAGAAAGAAACTTGTATATGGTGTCGTTTTAACTTTAATAATTAGTTTTGCTGTTGAATTAAAAATGTCACTGTTATAAACGAATTCACCTGGATATTGTAATATTCCCCTGTCAAGACCAAATATAAAATGAACACACTTTCCCTGAACGCCCCCTCATGTATTTCCTTCATATATAATTCTCGTCCAAGTTTAGGCTTCAGGGAAAAGAGAATAAATCCACACACACACACATCTGTGATTAAAATGCATGAGTCTCATCTCTCTGGTGGAGATCACAAACAGGTATTAACTCAGTCTGAGGTCCAACGGCAGATCTGAGATGCATGCAAATAAAGAGCGAAAGAATATAAATGAGTGGAAAAGCAAGAGACAGCCAGAGAAAGAGGTAAAACAACAAAACTCTAAAACACAGTGGTAATGATGCTGTCTTCTAAGAAACCCTCTGATGGCCACATCGAATCAGGAAATGACGGTCTGCAAATGCTGCTCAAAACAAATAAAGAGCTAGTGGGACTGTAAAGTGAGTCAACTGATCCTTTCATTAAAATACTTATTAAATAATCAAATATAACGACTAATACAACGTCTCAGATGCGTGCTATTCAGAGTGTGTAACTCCTGTTGTGGATGCGCTCTTCCCTAACAACGAGCGGAAACACCACGGCAACTAAACCCAAATAGTTCACAATGTTTTATTACAATCGTGTTCTCTTTATGTTATGTAATATGACAGTCTTAAACATAGTTATTATTAGGTGTGCATTGCCGTTTGAGCTGCGCACGCTGAAGCTGATTACTGGCACGCTTTATACCGCGTTAATTCTAAATCAAATGCATCCTATATGAGATAAATCAGATATATATTCCTACTAAGGGTGTCACGATTTCGATTTTAAATCGGAATCGACCGAAATTAAGTCACAATCTCGAAATTCGAATAAAAAAATGGAATCGTCGATGCTACCACGCCCCCATGTCACGTCCGGTCGGAGTGCAAAGCGGGAAAAAAACACGTGTGTTGAAGTGCTGCGAGTCTATGGTCAACCTCCTCTAACTGAGCTACAGCCAGTCAAAAGATAGCATGGCAACTGCAGATGCAGGAGACCCATCGACAGAACTTGAACCCCCTACTCTTTCATTTAAGTCGCCGGTGTGGAAGTATTTTGGATTTCCAGTAAGTTATGTTGACAAAGTTCACGCTTAAAAAAAGCCACAGTTTGCAAGCTCTGCTATATTGTGTGTGTACCATATTCTTCAACTGGCAGCACGACTAACATAGCAGGCAGGGGTTAAAGTTAAAAAAAAGGACTTATCTTCAATGGCACCATTTATTTTCAAGTATTACAGCTGTATCTTAATGCCATCTTTTTATGAATGAAAGCCAGTATCACTAATATTATATCTACTGATGTCTCGATGAAAATGATTTTCCCCCAAATTTGAAACACTAGGCTTCAAAAAATATAAAAACTTTTAATTTAAGTGAACTTTAACCAATCCTCACTTAAACCCATAATAAATGTAATTTACCTTTACCATACAGAAATTGAATAAGTTTATAAAACAGTCCGCACTGCATAAATTATAAATAAAATATAGATTAATCCTTATCAAAGCTATAAGCGTTCTTTAGTCAAGAGCAGTGAGTAATTTTCTCTGTTCCCTCTGTTCTTTAGGTAAATTTTACTGACAGACAGAATTAATGGCTCCTGTCACTTTAAGATCTGCCGCTGCTGACAGGATCTCACGCATCTCATTCCCTCACTACTATTTACTTCCATTTAAGATTTTATTTAACTCATTTAAGACTGTTCTTGTGAGTATACTCGACAAAACTGACATTTTGGCATAAATGTTATTGTTCGTTCAAGCGCGAAAGAGAACTCGATACTGGCGTGCATCTTTCTGTGCGTCGTGTGTGTGTGTGTGTGTGTGTGTGTGTGTGTGCGTGTGTGTGTGTGCGTGCACATGTCAGGAGGACATTCACTGACAGCGCGTTCTCTTTTGTCTTGTCGCGCATGAGTGGTTTAAAGCATTTGCGTGAATAAGAGCATGATCATAACCCTAGCTAAAGGATGCCAGAAAGAACGGATGCTGTGTTAATTGCGTTAAATATTTTAACACGTTAAAGCTGGACAAAAATGAATCGCATGCGAAAATAATATTTTTTCCTCACGCCCGCACGCCGGAGATCCGGAATACTTTAAGCCCTGGGCAGGGCATCTCCGCACGCACCACAAAAACATAGATTTAACTGTTAAACCAACAACTGTTTGTTTGTTTTGTGAACTTGAATGTCAACTACTGTGAAGAAGACTGCAGTTACAAAAGAAAAACTAGATGGCAGGTTATTTTGCTTAAATTTCCAATTGACTGTAGATATAAGTTATTGTTACATTATGTTGTTAATACATTTTTTAAATTTAACAATGTAGTGTGGTGCAGTGCATTGCGAACAAAGGTCAGATATTATATTGCATACAAGTCTAGTCTAAAAATGGCATAGCAACCTGTGCTTTAAAAAAAAATAAAAAAAATCGAGAATCGAATCAAAACGAACCATGACCTTAGAATCGAAAATTTAATTGAATCGAGGATTTGGAGAATCGTGGCACCCCTAATTTCTACACAAAATAAACACAATATTACAACTTACATTTGCACAAAACAAAAGGATCCAAATGCACACGCAAACTTAGTCATAAAGGTGTAACTCTTTAGCCTTTTAACGTAAAATGGACCCAAACATAACTCAGGCGCACTCGCTGCATTTCTACTCGTATCTATTTTATTTGATTTATTTATTTATTTAACAGGTACAATATATCTACTGTACCAGATTTAGCTAAAAGCTAATTCCCATCTGCAGTCGCTAGGCGGGTGCCAAAAGCGTGCAAAATATTACAATAAAACCATAATAACCAACATCAAAAATACAAATACAAAAATAAATCTGATTTACATTTCGGAACAGCACATACATGCATTAACCTGCTTAATCGACAATCAAGTTTTATCGATTAAATTATTATCGATATCATATATAATATAATTATATATGATATTTTATATCGATAATAATATGTCTATAGAAAAATTGAGAAAATAAAAGGGATTTTTACTTCCTATAATGCACATGAAAGAAAATATATTGGGTGAAGAAGAGGGACAAACTATTCAAATATATAAAACATTGTTTGTCAAGTAATTTAAAATGATAAATTTCTCCATGGACAAAATGAAAAGAATTATTATTTCTGGAACTCAACTTTTGTGCTCTACTCATGTGGGTAGATCCACATAGACTTTAAAAGACATTGAGCAAAGTCAAAGACCTCATGACACGTTCACATTTGAGTCGTTCTCCCAAGACACAAGATCTTCTGTACGGACAACAAAAGCCACGGGAAGAAAGAGAGCAACGTGACAATACTCCTTTTTACTCTGAAATATCATCTGTCTGTGAATCATGTATTCAGACTGAAGTGACGTCCACAGATGGAAGTTCGCTTTTGTGAAGTGCAATATTGAACAGAGGAGGTTGTCATCCAGATCTGCTCTGAGGCTGTTTTATTGCGTTGGCCGGTCAACGCCACACCAACGCCACTGATGCCAATGTGAGCTCCAGTCCAGCATGTTATCAGCCGGATCATTCTGGTTCTGCAGAACTTTCTGAACACTGAAACCTTAAAAAACAACCGTAATCTGCTTGTGCTGCGTTTAAGGCAGTATTTCTATAAAAGATCAAACTCAGACATTTAAACATGAGGATATGAATTTGAAGATTATTCTCATATTTTAACCCGCTTATGTTGATATTATCAAACTGATTTGTGTGAATTGTGCAAACTGGATGAATGTTTTAGAGTGACACAAACCACCAAAAAACACCATTAATATTGAATTGCTAATATTTTCTTTGTGCTGCTGTTTTACCTCCAAAATGATGTCACTTCCTGTAGGTGACATCATATGTTACTTTTACAAAAGACTAACAAGGATGTTATAGTGATATTGACAACACAAGGAAAAATTCTTTATCAAAATCTGTCAAAAAAAACTTTGGTTTAACATACTTTGATTATATGACGGACGGACGGACGGAGGGACGGACAGACAGATAGATAGATAGATAGATAGATAGATAGATAGATAGATAGATAGATAGATAGATAGATAGATAGATAGATACACTCACCTAAAGGATTATTAGGAACACCTGTTCAATTTCTCATTAATGCAATTATCTAATCAACCAATCACATGGCAGTTGCTTCAATGCATTTAGGGGTGTGGTCCTGGTCAAGACAATCTCCTGAACTCCAAACTGAATGTCAGAATGGGAAAGAAAGGTGATTTAAGCAATTTTGAGCGTGGCATGGTTGTTGGTGCCAGACGGGCTGGTCTGAGTATTTCACAATCTGCTCAGTTACTGGGATTTTTACGCACAACCATTTCTAGGGTTTACAAAGAATGGTGTGAAAAGGGAAAAACATCCAGTATGCGGCAGTCCTGTGGGCGAAAATGCCTTGTTGATGCAAGAGGTCAGAGGAGAATGGGCCGACTGATTCAAGCTGATAGAAGAACAACTTTGACTGAAATAACCACTCGTTACAACCGAGATATGCAGCAAAGCATTTGTGAAGCCACAACATGCACAACCTTGAGGCGGATGGGCTACAACAGCAGAAGACCCCACCGGGTACCACTCATCTCCACTACAAATAGGAAAAAGAGGCTACAATTTGCAAGAGCTCACCAAAATTGGTCAGTTGAAGACTAGAAAAATGTTGCCTGGTCTGATAAGTCTCGATTTCTGTTAAAACATTCAGATGGTAGAGTCAGAATTTGGCGTAAACAGAATGAGAACATGGATCCATCATGCCTTGTTACCACTGTGCAGGCTGGTGGTGGTGGTGTAATGGTGTGGGGAATGTTTTCTTGGCACACTTTAGGCCCCTTAGTGCCAATTGGGCATCGTTTAAATGCCACGGCCTACCTGAGCATTGTTTCTGACCATGTCCATCCCTTTATGGCCACCATGCACCCATCCTCTGATGGCTACTTCCAGCAGGATAATGCACCATGTCACAAAGCTCGAATCATTTCAAATTGGTTTCTTGAACATAACAATGAGTTCACTGTACTAAAATGGCCCCCACAGTCACCAGATCTCAACCCAATAGAGCATCTTTGGGATGTGGTGGAACGGGAGCTTCGTGCCCTGGATGTGCATCCCACAAATCTCCATCAACTGCAAGATGCTATCCTATCAATATGGGCCAACATTTCTAAAGAATGCTTTCAGCACCTTGTTGAATCAATGCCACGTAGAATTAAGGCAGTTCTGAAGGCAAAAGGGGGTCAAACACAGTATTAGTATGGTGTTCCTAATAATCCTTTAGGTGAGTGTAGATAGATAGATAGATAGATAGATAGATAGATAGATAGATAGATAGATAGATAGATAGATAGATAGATAGATAGATAGATAGATAGATAGATAGATAGATAGACATGAGATGAGGAAGAATCACGATAGATAGACAGACATGAGATGAGGAAGAATCACGAATGTAGTCGAATGATCACAATATTGCTTTTCTTGTTTTTAAATCACCAGTGCACCCACTGTAGATATATTGAGAGTATTTGGTAATAGATATAAATATATAAACAGTAATGGACACTCAAATAGACACAAACACATCCCTTGAACACTGAATCAGATCTGTGGTAACAGTCGAACATGCTGTATTAATATAAGCTGTAAAGGGAAAGTGTATCTTGAGGCACTAAACATCTTTTACAGATCCTCACGCAACCAGACTTCCTAAGAGATACTCCATCTCCATTTCCTCTGAAAACCTTCTCAACATCTGCTAAATCTATTTATCCCCAACTCACTATATCACTGAAAAGACATGCTTCTGCTCAAACGAATTCAACAGGGACTGGACCAGGAAGAAAAAGTATTCTTGACCTTAGACCTTCAGAGGTTTTAAGTGTCCTGCGGGAGAGTAATAACCCAAACTCTCCAGCAGAGGTCAGTACGGAGGCGAAGGGGGAACGAGGTGAAACTCCTGATGAAAGCAGCACATAATATGTGCCAGCCTCATGTGATCTGGCTTTAATAGGATCAATAACTCGCCGGTTTGGGGAAGTAGCGGTTTAGCTTAAAAGGGAGCCGCCACAGTTCAACGTTATTACTTCAGCTGTGAGGAAATGAGCTCCAGGGCCGAGGTAATGATGCTGAATTCAGGATCTATTTGAAGGCGTTTATACGGTCTGAGTTTGGCTGAACGCACATCACTGCACCTCCCAGTGAGTGCAAGCAAATGGAGGTTGAGTGTTGGATTGTGAAAATGTTCTGTCATAATCATTTGTTAACAAACAAGTATTCATTACTTCAATGAGCTATTTTTTTCTGCCTTAAATTATTACATTGTATAAAGGAATAAATCTTTAGCTATGATTTGTTTATGTACATTTCTGAAATACATAACTTAGAGTTTCCTCTGATAACAGATCACTCTAAATTGTAATGTGAACTTTTGAATTGATGAATTTTCTGTAAAGTCAACTCACCTTTATTTATATAGCGCTTTTTACAATAGAGATTGTATCAAAGCAGCTTCACAGTGATAACATGGAAATAATATAACAAAGTTTGTTTCTAAAAGAAAATTGCGTCAACGTCCACCTTAAGTAAGGCAGATCAATAATATTATTGAATATTAAAAGCTACTTTGAAACGATGTGTATTGTGAAAAGCGCTATACAAATAAATGTGAATTGAATATTATCATGGCCAAGATCCATCTATACTGCTGAGACCATACAGCTGACATGTTAATCATCCACCAATCTTGTTTACCAATGCTTGGTTTTAAGTGATGGTTTGTGGCAGATTGCATCAAAAGTGGTAGTTTGGTAAACATGCAATGTCTCATTTACTTTTACTGCTAGCGTACCTAAAACATGCAGTGTATCTCAGCCTGAGTCTCTGCACATCTGACATAGTATCTGTACTGACATATCAAGCGTGAGAGATTTGTGAGGATCTCCGGTGTGGCACCAGGACCTGACCGGCAGAGATCGTGGACTCCAGCAGCTCTGGTAGAAACCGTGTGTGTGTGTGCGTGTGTGTGTGTGTGTGTGTGTGTGTGTGTGAGAGAGAGAGATTTCTGCCCCCTGTCCTGCTGTTCAACACCTCCTCGTGAAGATCTGAACATCCTCTCTCATAAACACACTTACACACAGACTCCCTCCAGCTTTTCACACCATATGTGGCAGCTTAAAATTGAAAGGTCTACCCAATAGTAAAAGAACAGTTAAAGGGGTCATATGATGCTTCTTAATGTTTTCCTTTTCCTTAAGGGTGTAATGTATCTGTCTGTGCATGCATAAGATCTGCAAAGTAGCAAAGCTAGGGGATTTATTCTATCCAACAGAGAACAATGATCCAGACCTGCTTAAAACACCTCGATCCGAGTCCAGATATCACTTCCTCAAACGTCCACGTCACAATGTGAAATATAAGCATAAGAAGACGAGGTTTCAGTTAATTGTAGTGTTGTCGTCATGTCATGGAGACACATGTGTTTGGATGCAAAAGCAAAAACAAGGATAATCAGATGGTTCTCAGAATCGGACTCGGACTCAAACTGATACGGTAAAACCGGCGACATTATTAACTGTGTGTTTACAACCGCTTTCGAAGCCTTGGAAGCTGAAACTCACGATTATGGTACAGGGCGTTACATTTCCCGACACACGCTTGAGGTGATCACAGCGCACTGGGTCTGCTGGCCAATCAGAGCGCTTTTCAAAAGGTGGAGCTTTGTGGAAATCAGTGCTTTTTAGACCGACTGGGAACAAAGGACATTTAAACAAATGAACATTTAAAATAGCATCACATAACCCCTTTAAAGGAATATGTCACTTCAAAATGAAAATTTAGGAAGATATTTTGAAGAATGTTGGGAACCAAACAGTTGATGAACCCCATTGACTTTTATAGTATGGGAAAAAATACTGTGGAAGGCAATGGGGTTGACTTCAGCAGAAGAGAGAAATTCATACCGGTTTGAAACAACTTGAGGGTGAGTAAATCAAAATTTTAATTTTGAAGTGAACTAATCCTTTAACTTCTAACGACCTGTTCTGTGTGAAATAAATGCATGTCTTATTTACCTCGTCCTCTGTCCACATGAAACTCATCAGCCGGCCATTGATGCTCCTAATAACAACAACTAATGCCAAAGATTCCCCTCGGCACAGCCGAATAAGGTTCATTTGGTCATTGTGATCCAGGGTTTAAGACAATAATATCTCACATTATCCATGTTATTACTTTCACAATCTAAACAAGAGTGTCTGAGAGTAAAGTCCATATGAACCTGATTTTGGTTATTTTAAAATTCTTCCCCGTGAGTTTTCACAGAAAATCCTCTACTTGAACAGATAAACATTTTCATGATATAAACATTTATGTTACAATATACATAAATATATTACATATTAGTCATATTAGTCATGAACTACTAATGTGTGATGAAGGAATATTATGGGTTAAACACACTTTTTTTTTCTTTTTTTTCAAAGAAAATTATCCATGGCATAATTAAGATTGTTATGTTAGTGAATATACACTTCTGTTCAAAAGTTTAGGTTAACAAGATTTTTTTTTTTTTTCAAAGTCTCTTCTGCTCACCAAGGCTGCATTTATTTGAACAAAAATACTGTAAAAACAGTAATATTTTGAAATATTATTATAATTTAAAATAACTGTTTTCTATTTGAATATATTTTAAAATATAATTTATTCCTGTGATCAAAGCTGCATTCTCAGCATCATTACTCCAGTCTTCAGTGTCACATGATCCTTCAGAAATCACTCTAATATGATGATTTGCTGCTCAAGAAACATTTCTGATTATTATCAATCTTAGAAACAGCTTTAAAGGAGAACTCCGGCGCAAAATGAACCTTTGGTCTAATTACACATTGTTACCAAGTCAACCGTTATCTGAGATTTGTTTTCATGATTATCGAATGTAAATAGTTTTATCTCTAAAACAGTTTAGCCTATAACGCTAGTATAACGTTAGTATATAGGGCATAGAGTAATGACAAATAAAAATCGATTGTTAATACCACTAACAAGGCTCAAAATAGCCCCACACTAACACGGTAGCATAATGAGGGTCCCTACCTTCAAACCGAAGCATTGAGAACTGTGTCAGTGTCCAGACAGTTTAATAAGAAGATATTTTATACATACAGTCAACTTCGCGTATACAGGCAGAAGCCATCTTTGAAAAACAGTCTCTACCAGTCGATCTACGAACGCCGATCCAAGTGTATTGAAGAGAAGAAAATGGTTCGTGTTTGTGCTTTTCCCGGCTGCGATAAGAAAATGAAACGCAACAATCCGGAAAGTTTCTTCCGGAAACAACGGACCATGTGAGATTCTACACAGTTCAGCGCACTTGGATCGGCGTTCGTAGATCGACTGGTAGAGACTGTTTTTCAAAGATGGCTTCTGCCTGTATACGCGAAGTTGACTGTATGTATAAAATATCTTCTTATTAAACTGTCTGGACACTGACACAGTTCTCAATGCTTCGGTTTGAAGGTAGGGACCCTCATTATGCTACCGTGTTAGTGTGGGGCTATTTTGAGCCTTGTTAGTGGTATTAACAAGCGATTTTTATTTGTCATTACTCTATGCCCTATATACTAACGTTATACTAGCTTTATAGGCTAAACTGTTTTTAGAGATAAAACTATTTACATTTGATAATCATGAAAACAAATCTCAGATAACGGTTGACTAGGTAAAAATGTGTAATTAGACCAAAGGTTCATTTTGCGCCGGAGTTCTCCTTTAACTGCTTGATATTTTTGTGGAAACTGACACATTTTTGTTCAAGATTCTTTGATGTATAGAAAGATCAAAAGTACAGCCTTTATTTGAAATAGAAATCTTTTATAACATTATAAATGTCTTTACAGGAACTTTTGATCAATTAAATGCATCCTTTCGAAATAAAAATATTAATTTCTTTGAAAAAACGATATAGTGTAAAAGAAAAAGATTAAATATGATTATTCCTATAATAATTTAAAACTGCATATCACTGTCCCAGCCAACATTTTCAAGATCTGTGGATGTAAAAACAAAAGCTCAATCTCAGGTGTTTCCGGTGTCTGTAATGAATCGCTGAGGATCTCGTCCTCTAGGGGAATCTCATTTGGACGTTTATCTTTCTTTAATTGTCAGACTAATGAAATGTGCAAAGGGCAAATCGAGCATGTCGCCTCCCTCCGGTGCCTTCAAAGGATCAATCCCCTTTTCAAAGAGAGGTGCTGATACAAACACACATGAGGGCCAGATGTGAGCGAGATGCCAAAGTGACCACTGAAAGATTTCAATCCTCTGTGCTAAATCCTCCAAAACAACCAGCAAAGCCTTTTGAAGATCTCAGCTGCTCATGACCTTGTCCTTAACACAGAGATGGTGTGGAAAACACCTCAGACTGTTTACATACACACAAACACACACACTAGTGTTTGAATGTACTAACATACCAACTCAATTAAGATGCACATGAACTAACAGATGCTTCATTTGACCTTCTACCTCACATTCATAAAAGTAAAGACAATCAGAGCTAAACAAATACACAAAAGCACACATTAATAGAGTTAACAACTGGATTAACAATCTAAAAGTCTCCAATAAAAAGTCAAATATATGAACTTAAAATACCATTATTTTTGTGAAATTAAGTACCTTTTCCCACCAATTCTTATCATAATTTTATATCAAAATTACTGACACCAATTTTTTTTATTAAAATATTAAATATATTAAAACATAAATATATGTTTGAATACATCTATTTGTGGTACTGCTTTAATTGATGCAGATTTAAAATGAAAATGACTATCCCAAAATTACTATAATATTGGTTAACAGTAAAACATCCAGATGCATTAATGGGAATTTGTAATTCCGTACTGCAAGAATAAAATTGGTAACACTACATGAAGCCTTTATATAATGCATTATAAACATATTTTTAATGCATTAATTATGCCTTGTAATGCACCTTATAATGAATAAGTATAACCACAGTTATAATACATTATAATACTTATCTATTTATTGTTACACAGAAAATATAATGCATTAAAACTAGGGCTGTCAGTTAAACGCGTTATTAACGGCGTTAACGCAAACCCATTTTAACGGCGTCAATTTTTTTATCGCGTGATTAACGGTCTTTTTGGCCTAGCAAACTTTGTAGTTTTTTTCACATGCTGTTACAACAGGACGCGGCGCTGCGCTATGAAACCCATTCATTTCAATGGCTTGCGCCGCGCGAGGACGTTTTGTTGCTTCGTCGACCAGAGCGCAAGCGGATCTAGCTAGAGCGGAAACAAAACAACAGGCGCGCCGCACACACTCGTTTGGGCTTGCGAGCCGGCCAAATAGTTGGTTAACGTCACGTTTTGAGTGGATGACGAGCGCGAGACGCCGAAATGGATGCCAATAAGATTCTGAATATAAAGTTTACTTTTAAAAAGTTGCCAAATGGTTCCATTGACAAGACCAAAGTGATCTGTGTGTTTTGTCGTTGTGAACTGAGCTATCATCATCGCAGCGCGTCCAGTCTGAAATACCACTTGATGGCCAAGCACACACACACACACACGCACACACACACACACACACGCACGCACACACACACACACACACACACACACACACACACACACACACACACACACAGCTGATGCGAATTCTCCGCCCCCTCGTCAATATCAGGACCTCGTCAGTATTTCTTTCACCCTTTTATTGATGGAGTGTTACATTGAGAGATTATTTGCTCCAAGTGAGAATGTTAGTGTGAAATTAACCCTCTAGGCGCCACGGTCGAGTTTACTCGACAAGATGCGGCACTTAATAAAACGGCCGATTTTGTCAAATTGGGTGTCAAATTTCATTCCACCTCCCCTCCACTGGATGGCAGACATGTCATACTTCATCCCCGAATCAAAAAAACGTAATGTTTCTATACAAAATGTCCGAGTTAGAGCGCATTGAATCAGTGCGAGCAAAATCAGAGCTAGTGTGCGAGTGAGCCATGTTATCAGAGCCTCTCCGCAATCGCGGCGACAGTATTGTGGTGGAGAGAGACTTTGTCTAATGCCACTGGGTATGTTAGACGAGGTCGAAGTATTCATAGGACAGTTAGGAGGCAACGTGGAGGCAGGGTGAGGAGTCGCAATGACAACGACAGTAGTCCGAGCTGTGCACACTCGGCGCGTGCGCGAGGCAGATCTGGCCGCGCTGCTCGTATCATGTCACTCATGATCTGTGCGAGTGAGCGTTTGAACTAAACAGGTCTTGTCTATTTGTGTTTGTATGTCATATGAATAATATATATGTGCCCCATACATGGAATAAGAGTGCCTACTGTATTTAGTAAATGGAAAATCTCTACCACTACATGCATTCGGTTTGTTTCTACCATTTATTAGTAATGATTTACACAGTTTGTTTACTACTTACTATATACCTGAGCATTCAGTATTGTGTAATATAGCATACAGAAGGTGATGGACATTTTGGGGGGAAATAAGTGCTGCATTTTATCATTTAAACATGTGACTTTTCATGAAAATTCTATAATCCAAGATTGCCACCACCATATGACGTCATAATATGCAAATTAGATGGGAAAATGTAATCCCTACATAAACTTTGGGTCATCCTTAATATTTCTCTAATTTACAGAAAGTCTCTATCTTTTATCACTTTTAAAATATAGCCTTTTGAAATTAAGATGTCAAAATTGAACGTTTTAGGAAAAAACCTCTGGCGCCTAAAGGGTTAAACACTATATATGTCAATGTTGTTTTCAATAAAAAACATTTGCACAAAACAAGCCGATCCACTTTTCCATGTTGATAAGAGCATTAAAATGAGAAAAAAATAATGGGACAAAAAGAAAATCAAGAGACATTTAGAATAGATAAAAAAATAATTGCGATTAATCGCGAGTTAACTATGACATTAATCCGATTAATCGCGATTAAATGTTTTAATCGTTTGACAGCCCTAATTAAAACACATGACAACAACCAATTTCAGATGGAACAAGGACTCTGCAAATACAATGCATTTTCAACTTTGGTTATAATTATTTCTGAAACACATAATACATTACAATGTACATTATGACTACCTTTAATACATGAAGTGTTACCACCCCCCCCCCCCACCCCCCCCCCCCCCCCCCCCCATTAGAAATTCACCATTTAAGTGTGTAATTTCTGCACTGCTAGCAAAACCAAACAGTGCAACTCAGACAAAAATCCGCAGACATTTTGATGCTTCTAAAATTATACCTTTTTTTTTTTTGTTGACTTTAAAAAAAATTGTTTTATTTATGATTTTAGTAGAACACATTCAAAAGAACGGAACGAACAGGTCACTAGGGGTATCACATACAATTATGTTGTTCATATAATGTAAATGTCATATCAGGAGTTATTCTCCCAATAGTCTCAGAAGAGTGAGAGGAGAAAGAAAATGTACGAGGAGAAATTAAACTGATAGTTTTAATACACATCGCACCTGGAGACTTCTTGCTTGGCCGAGCTGCCATCACGTATGTGTGTCGGGGCAGGAGAGGAGACGAGGGCAGAGACATGGAGACTCCTTTAGCCAGGCTGAGTTTGAGGCCTTCGTCTGTGGGCGAGTACGGATGAACACCTCCGGGAAACCTCCGCTGGGCACTGAGCAGGTATGGCTCTCCTGATCAGACACAAAGAAAACACTTGTTTCAAGGCAGGTCCTCTTGAACAAAAATTGCATTGCAAATATATTCTAAATATTTCTCAGCTGCAGCAGCATTATCATCAAAAGTGTGGTTCTTCATGCAGCAGAAAAACATCTGAAACTATGAGTAGAGTTTGATGACTAACTTTGATGTTGGCTTGACAAAGCCAGGTCTGAAAGTTTAAAATAACTTTGAACAGTTTGAGGTTTGAAGGTTTTACGCAGAGAAAGTAAAAAAAACAATTGCTAGCATGATTTAACACATTGCTAACATGTTTTTTAACATGTTGCTAACATGAATAATCCACTTCCCAGCCTCAGTGAAACTGACGGGCACGTTTGACGTTGACTGACACTCGTCCAGCAATGACACTGGAGGACATTGATTCAGTCATCATCATAAAAACACCGCCACTGAAATGTGTCAGAATCCACAAACGGTTTTCACTGTAATCTCTAAACACCATCAAGGGAACCAAAACTAATTAGCAGAGCTCAATAATAATACAGAATAACGTGTCTCAAATGTATTTTCATTACACGCTATTCACAGCACAGATTATACCATGCGTCTTTTCTCCATCTTAATGTTTATTATTATTATTCTCTTGCTTTTAATGTTTGGAGAAGAGCTGCCGTTAAACCTGATGAGCTGTGATTGTTTTACGCCACTACGCCACTATTGTTTTACGCCTCTATTTGCTATTCTCAGAATATAACACTACATTACTTACTAACTGTGGAGTGTTTAATGTACACGGCCAACTTTTAAAATAATACAGTAAGAAATACTTTTTTTACATGCCATTTAAAAAATGGATTACGCAAAATAACAATTCAAACAGAGTAAATTGCTACATAGCTGTTACATGACTTTATGCAGTAAAAAAAATAATGCAATTTTGTGTGAAAATAACAGGATATAAGTATTGCACATATGTATAATAATATATGTACATATAGTTTCTCTTTATGTGTGTCTATATATAGGTGTATGACATGCCTAATGTGTATGCATTCTTATCAAGTTAATTTTATTTAGTCAGTTAATTTTATTTATTTTTCTCTTTCCTTACGTTTATTTATTCATACGTTTACATGTCTTTATTTGCGTATTCAGTACAACATGTATGGCTTGTACTTCTAACATTCAGGAATAAGTGCAATGTGAAGTCTCGTTTCAACTAGGGATGGGCATTTTTCAAAAATATTGCATTCGAATATTCGGGCTCATAAAAATCGAATATTCGTTTATTTAAATGACGTTTAACGAAAAAGACGTTATTTTTTTAAGTTAATTTTTTTTTCACGTTTTTGTCACCATTTCTGAACAAGCTTACAATTAGGCAATATACACAACAATCCTACAATATATGTTAAAGTATTCTTTTAGTTGAAAACATTAAACAGTAGGCCTATGTGTAAACAAAAAATTAAAAAAAAAAACAAAAGCATTAATAAAAGCATGCTTAAGCAGCGCGAACGGGAAAAAAAAACGCCTAATAAAGCAGATTGCGCCAGATGTCGTACAGAACGTACACACACACTCGAGTCAGCATATGATTATCGTGTTTATATTGTTTCACGTTTATATTGAGAAAAACAATATCCACATGCAGGGGCGTAGCCAGTAATGTATGCTCGAGTGAGAAAAGGCGCTTTGCTGACAGACGTTTCAGAGACACAAAGATAACGGTGTTCCTAGTTTCTAACAGCACTTTGCGTTTTCTGTTCTTAAACCGGTCTCCCTCAAAGAAACTTAAAGGAAGTATATGTCTCAAAATCATTTTGCTATAAGATAAGTTATCATCTCGGATCACGCGGGGTCCAGCTGCGCTTACCTGCAGTCGTGATGCAGTGTTGGTCAGCTGTCTTTCCTCAGTCGACTGTTTGGATTTCATGTGATTTCTCATTGTGGTTGATGTCATTGTATAACTCAGATTAATTAATTAATTTGATCAAAAGTAATTCCATTTAGTAAGATCGTTTTCAAGTAGGCCTAATTCCAAACTTCGCGAGGCAGACGACAACATTATGTGATCAAATACAGACAACTTGTTAACACACTCCACAGCGGCACCCAGTGCATTTAATTATAACTGCGAGTTAGTGCTTGGGATTTATCATGGATTCACTGCATTTAGGCCAGCAAAACAATGTAGTAAAATTCGAATAGTATTTCATTTTTCGAATAATAATTACAGATCGAATATTCGAAAATTCAAATATTCGTGCACATCCCTAGTTTCAATATATCGTATTTCTGTTAATGGCTCCCCGTTTATGTAAAGATTAATAAAGAATAAAAAAAATGTACTGCCTCTACAAACAATATTGTGTATTAAGTATTGCATTATTATGACAATAAAGTAGGGATGCACCGAGCCACATTTTTTCACTTCCGATCCGATCCTGATACCTGAATTTGGATATCGGCCGATACCGATACTTTTCCGATACCAGAGCTGTGTTTGCTTTAATATTATTATTATCATTATTGTTGATTTTATATGATCCTGAAATAAACTCCTCTCTACAGGCAAGTATGATATGTACGTATGTATGCATGTATGTCAATATATATATATATATACATATATATATATATATACATATATATATATTAAACAATAGATAAACAAAAGATAGACAATTAAACAAAGATACACATTATACAGGCCTACACAGTGCTTTAATTTCAGGAAGGTCTACTAACATTATTCAGGTATGGTCTAAAAAGAATTATAATAAAGTAATCAAAAGTAAAATAGCACTGCAAAGTTTATCATAGATAGCTTTATGCTTATTAAAGCTAACGTTATTCATTCAAGAGCTGTGAGTGATTTTCTCTTTGCCTTTTGTTGTTTGATTCTCAGTAATGGAGCAACCGTCAGCATGTTTATTAGACTGCTTCCCCTTTAAGAACGAGAGCACCATATTTTCTCCCAACTATTTCCATAACTACGTCCATTTTAGACATAAACTGTTAAAGTGAATCTCCAAGCCGGTCATTTTGACATTTTTGTGTAGGCTACATTTGGTCGTTTAGACGCGCACATGAAGCCCAAAGTATAATGTGCTTGTCTCGTTGCGCTCTGTTTCGGAGCGCGCGCCGCGGGAACAGCATCTCTTGCGCAGATTTTTGTGCTTTTAATAGCTCTTTTTATTATTAAAAGCGTCCCGCAATTTAGCAACAGTAGAGACTGCATTTTACAACAATCCCCTATCATGCTGATGGGCTGTCGTGTTGTGCGCGCTGTGGCACCGCGTGAGAGATCTCTCTCTTTCTCTTCTGGACTGTGAATAGCAAACATGCATCACAGACAAATGGTTTAATTAATAAGGCTTTGCAAACATTGCATTTTACTGTCTTGCTCTGCTGTGGTGTTTCCAGTGTGAGGTATTTCCACCATAGGATTTCCACACAGCGAACATGTTGGCAGCTCAATGCTATCCTGCAAGCTGGCTGCAAACTGCGGAATGGATTTCCTGAGGGGGGGTCTCTGTGTTTCATTGAGCTGCACCTCCGTTCAGGATATCCATTCCAGAGTTTGCAGCCAGCTAGCAGACTAGCCGGCGGGCCGCGGGAAACACTTTTGGAGTCGTTTCAGCAGACAACGTTAAAGCGCAGACATGGCTCATGGATATCGGATATCTCCGCAGGTTGGATCGGAAAAATCCGATACGTGAATTACGCTGGTATCGGTCCCGATACCGATACTGGATCGGCCCCATCCCTACAATAAAGTGTTGTTATTATAAATATATATATATATATACACATACACTCGCCTAAAGGATTATTAGGAACACCTGTTCAATTTCTGATTAATGCAATTATCTAAGCAACCAATCACATGGCAGTTGCTTCAATGCATTTAGGGGTGTGGTCCTGGTCAAGACAATCTCCTGAACTCCAAACTGAATGTCAGAATGGGAAAGAAAGGTGATTTAAGCAATTTTGAGCGTGGCATGGTTATTGGTGCCAGACGGGCTGGTCTGAGTATTTCACAATCTGCTCAGTTACTGGGATTTTCACACACAACCATTTCTAGGGTTTACAAAGAATGGTGTGAAAAGGGAAAAACATCCAGTATGCGGCAGTCCTGTGGGCGAAAAGGCCTTGTTGATGCTAGAGGTCAGAGGAGAATGGGCCGACTGATTCAAGCTGATAGAAGAGCAACTTTGACTGAAATAACCACTCGTTACAACTGAGGTATGCAGCAAAGCATTTGTGAAGCCACAACACACACAACCTTGAGGCGGATGGGCTACAACAGCAGAAGACCCCAATCTCGATTTCTGTTGAGACATTCAGATGGTAGAGTCAGAATTTGGCGTAAACAGAATGAGAACATGGATCCATCATGCCTTGTTACCACTGTGCAGGCTGGTGGTGGTGGTGTAATGGTGTGGGGGATATTTTCTTGGCACACTTTAGGCCCCTTAGTGCCAATTGGGCATCGTTTAAATGCCACGGCCTACCTGAGCATTGTTTCTGACCATGTCCATCCCTTTATGGCCACCATGTACCCATCCTCTGATGGCTACTTCCAGCAGAATAATGCACCACGTCACAAAGCTCGAATCATTTCAAATTGGTTTCTTGAACATGACAATGAGTTCACTGTACTAAAATGGCCCCCACAGTCACCAGATCTCAACCCAATAGAGCATCTTTGGGATGTGGTGGAACGGGAGCTTCGTGCCCTGGATGTGCATCCCACAAATCTCCATCAACAGCAAGATGCTATCCTATCAATATGGGTTAACATTTCTAAAGAATGCTTTCAGCACCTTGTTGAATCAATGCCACGTAGAATTAAGGCAGTTCTGAAGGCGAAAGCGGGTCAAACACAGTATTAGTATGGTGTTCCTAATAATCCTTTAGGTGAGTGTATATATAAAAGTATATCATAAGATCTTAAGATATATATATCATAAGATCGAATAAAATAGTGATTTTTAAAAATCGCATGTGTCATTACTTCACACTGTAGATGTAAGATGAAGTTGAAAACAGTTTCACACACAGTGTGCTCTTTTGCATACTGCGCATTTTGACAAATGTACAAGGTCATTCGGACATTGCAATGCATTCAATGCAAGCACACATACTAATTATTATAGGAACACAATGATGGTGCGTTATTCTGACCAAAGTCTCGATTCATCTCTACTCCCACTCACTCTCTCCCACTGATGAAGAGCAAAACAAAGATATCTAGTGTTTGAAAAGGCGAATAAACAATGAGGAACTGCAGAAAACAGGAAGTCAGCGTGGCCTGGTCACACCTCCGCTCTCTTTCAACACACACTGGGGTCACGAGCGTCTGGTCAGAGACAGGATGAAGAAGGATTGCATTCTCTATTTAAGTTTATCTCAACTTGAGTGTTGGTCCCCAATCGGCTGAATGGGGGGAAAAAAAATTTAAATATTGCAAGAAAATATGAAAAAAAAGATTTTTTTTGTGCAAATAACAAGAAAATGTGTCCAATTTCTGTCCATTCAAAAGTAATAAGTACTAATTATTACACATAATAATTTATTATGCACAATTTTTTTTTTGTTGCATATTTTACTTGCAGCCATAAACAACACTGTTATATCTTTTCATGATTTGTGCCACTAATGTGAAAAGCTCGTTGCATCAACCTGTAAAAACAACTGTTTCCGGACAGGTTTCTGTATCATGAGGTTTGCATTAAAGCCTGACCGATATATCGGCGGGCCGATATTATCGGCCGATATTAGGCATTTTCATAACTATCGGTATCGGCATTTATAATGGCCGATAAATGAATATTTTTAAAAATGCGGGTGCAGTGATTCATGTAAGGGTGGCGATGCCAATAAAGCACATAAAATCTGTCACAAAGAACTGACAAAAGTAATGATTGTGAATACATCAAATATATTTAATTGTTTATTAATAACGAGTCTTTTCAGTCAGTGTTGCTGCAAAGTTGACAACGCTGACTCGCGATCTTCAGTGAACACGCCAGAGAGAAAAGCACATTTCATACAGATTGCAGAAGAAAGCAGTCTGTCTTTCGCTTTGAATTGTTCTGTTTAAAAGTAGACATTTCAATTTAGATATATGCAGAGCCGGCTCTCCCTATAAGCGAACTAAGCGGCTGCTTAGGGCCCCGCCGCCACTAGGGGGCCCCCTAACTACAGATGGTAGTCGCCGGCGTCGCCGCTCAAAGTGTGGGGCGCGCCCCACTGGTGGAGAATAGAGACGTGACAGGTGGGGCGCGCCAATGGGAGGAAATTTTCCTTTTTATGCCTTTATATCTTTATTCGTTCATGGCGAGTCCGCATCGTCAACTTCATATTTGCAGCGACGCAGAAAACACCAGTTTATTAATAAACAATTCAATGTCTCCTTGCTATTTTTTACACATTCATAATCATTAGCCTACTTTTGCCGGTTCGTGCGCTTGAGAGCGGCTTTATAACACTCATTATCCTGTATAGCCTATTTAAGTTATTAAATCAATATAAAGGGGCGATTTGTCCACTAATGGCTTAAAATTTAATAAACAACTACTAGTCGACTAGAAAAAAAACTTTAGTCAGAGGCAGCCCTTATTCCACATATTTTCGAACCAGCAGGGTTGAGCGCGCGACCCTGAGCGGAATGAGCGAGCCGAGGAATATTCAGAAATGCGCTCTCCGCTCACATGCTCTGATCGGAACAAAGGAATATTAAAATAATCAATCATTAGTTTATATCTAATACACTGCCCATCATTTTAATCCCATATCAAACACAGTAGCCTATGTTATGTCTATTTTAATTTTTTTTAATAGACCTGTCTTGCCAAATGGATTTCTCTTCTTTTCTTTTTTTTAACAGATTGCAAAGTGGCACTTTTATTTCTTTTCTATTTTTGAACTTGATACATATTTTGACACAGCTGCACTTTTATTTTCTCTATTTTTGAATTCCATGCAAGTTATGACACAGCTGCACTTTTATTTTCTTTATTTTTGAACTTGGTGTTGTATTTAGATACTACTTGTTACTTCAATAAATTGGAACATTTTAAGCTTGTTGCGTATTTCATTAGCATTGTGTTGGGGCGATGGGGGCAGTGGGGCTTGAAAATTCCCCCTTGTCCAAAGTGGGAATAAACCGAAAAAGTTTGAGAACCACTGCGTTAAGTCAACCAACCGTGTCAGATCGTTGTCTTCCCTGGACTTGGAAATTTGACCGCAAAAATTAAACGAGTCTATCCATCGGGTGCAGAAAAAATAAAAAAGAAGAATATGTGTAAATCACTTTAGAAGGAAGTAAAGAAATTACTGGTCCAACTTCTCCCTATGTTTAAAGTGTGCAAAAGGGAAAAGAAGTTCAAAGATCGAGACTCCAGCAACACTTGTAGTATATGCAACAACTTTATTGAAGATTTGTTAGATTGGGGTTAGATTGTATACAGTTGCTGGTTTGCGGTGGCAATACTCCATTATTTACTGCAAGACAGGGCCCCAAAATTATCCTGCTTAGGGCCCCCAGATTTACAGAGCCAGCCCTGGATATATATCTCAGAGTCAGGTCTATACGCTGAGTTTTCAGTTCATTTATGAGACGATTTGCCTTTCACGCGCCGGCGCCTCCGTGTCGAGATTATCTCGAGATATATTAAAATTAAGATACAATTAATACAAAACAGAATTCGCTTTAATGAAAGGCTTTGTGCTTTCTGTTTATGGTGAAGTTTTAAAGCACGTTAGTGCCGCTTTCAGACCTTGTCACATCCGTAACATTGTTTTTTTCCTCAAATGCGAACACGAAAAATAAAATAAAATGAATATTTTATGTTCTGTTGAGAGCCAACCCTTCTTCATCCGGTGGGTAGTAGCATATTACTTTTGATTTGCGCAGTGTAATTCACAGAATTGATTTCTCTGCTACCAGCCTCTGTCACATATTGTGTGAGCTTGTGATGACTAGGGAAAGCGCGCAGCTGAGAAGTCCTGATTATATTGTCTGCTATATTTACTTCTTATTTATTAAATCCAGGCAACTGGTTAATGAAACATTGATTAAAATGCGTTGCGCGAGCGACAAATCTCCGACAGTAAACTGATGCCCCATTCTGCTTTGTAACGGGCGCTTTTTCGCGTCTCGGGTAAACAGCTGGTGCGACGCGAGCAACAACGGCCGCGTCCGGTGTTGGTGTAGACACAGTGTTGAAGCTCATTCTGCGTATAACGCTACATTACACAAGCAATAATTTATATAATTATAACACTATGTTTCACGTTTAGTACATTTTGCTTACTACTAAATTAAAAATAGTATGAAAGTACTGTATGTAATTAAAAACGTTTTCATTATGATATTATTAATTTTACTTTAGTAAAAAGATCTGAGTTTATCCTCCACTGGTAGAGATTAGAGGAATTAAGACTAAAAATAGAAGATAATAAGGTTTTGTCAGTGACACTTTTGATATATTTATTGATACAAGTTATGTTTTATATAATCCGACTAAATTAAAAGACAAAGTCGTTAGTGAAGATTATGCAACAGTATTTAGAATATATTAGAATATAACATGCAATGCAAACTAGTTTGGTTACAGCTCAAATGTATCATTCTCATTTTATCATTCACCCTGCCTCCATTACATTGGTCACACTCACACATGTGTTTGATCACCACATTTGAGTGATGCAAAACATTGCAAAACATTTATATATTTATTCTGTTTGTATACTGTGTATTCTAGTACCCCTCAAAAGTTTGTACACACCAATAGGAAAGTGTGTCCCAACTTTTGACTGGTAATGTACTATAATACACATACATAATATTGCTACTGTATTATAATATATAATATCGGCCTATATATCGGTATCTGGCTTTTTTTTTTTATCGGTATCGGCCCCCAAAAATCCATATCGGTCAGGCTCTAGTTTGCATTCAGTGAACATGGACGTTCCACCAGAGAGCAGGCTAACGAGTGGGCGAAAGCTTTTAAGGCCCTGAGATGCGTTTTGGTTGATCAGATCACAATTAGACGAGGGAGAGACATACCCGTTTACACCTGTTGTTTAAATCAGTCTCTTTCATCCACTTTCAACCACTTCTGTCCTGATTTCTTCGAGGGGAAGATCTTTCGATCTAATGGACGAAATAAACTCATGCAATGTACATATAAACGCGATCGGAGACGATGGAAAAACATACGGAGAGCAGCAGCTTTAGTTTCTGCTCGGACAGCCGCAAGATCACGAACGCTATGAGTGTGTGTTAGAAATCAGGAATGGTGAGAGAACATTGTGATGGAAAATTTTTTGTCATCAAACCAAACTTGAGTCTCCAGCTGACAAAGTTTAAATCCCGTCTGGCTAGCGCACTTCCCATAATGTTTACGCATTGAGTCAGTAGGAGAGTTTGATCACATTCGAGTGGTCGAAAGTGGACAAGCTCAAAACGTTTACACCTGAATTTAGCGTAGACCACTTGTGATCTGATTGGCTGACATCTTAATACCAGCTGTAAACAGGGCCTAAGATAATGAAACTAGTGAAGTTTAACTAACGTGAGAGTGAAATCATGACTGTGTCAGTGTTATTGGCTCAAACCAACTGTTTTATAATTCACACCATCTTACCCAAACAGATGTAAATCTTTCATGTTCGGAGGCTTGGCACAGAGAGACTTCTCTCATGAATCATTTGCAAAACTAACTATAAATTCTACAACTCTTTCCTTCCTTGAGACAAAGAGACAACAATGATGAGATGATGCATACAATGTTGCTAGTTTTAGTCAGATAGGAGTTATGAGAAACAGGTGAACACTTGTATTTTAGCATTATTGCACTGCTGCATTGATCAGAATACACTTGTCAAAAACAATCGTTCTCTGAAAACTTCAAAATGCTTTAAGTGATAGCTGGAAAAACAGAGAAAAGTGATTTTAGCCTCTTTCATTGAGACAAAACAATGCCGAAGTCAAGTCGAAGACAGAGATCTTTTATGCAACTCTTGAGTCATTCTCTCGAGCAACAGACCACAACACTGGGATTGCATATTTCAGACAGAAGGATGTACTCTTCATGTCACATGCTAGACGGATATCTGGACTGCTCTGTCATTTCCTAAAACCACGGATTGGAAAACAAGGGACGCCACAAGAAAAAGAGCTAACAGAGGAGTATAAAGCAACTGAGAAGCTTTGTTACAAAATCTAGCGAACGGTCTACTTGTGTTTTACCTTCTAAGAAAACAACTAAACTGAAATCAACCCTCATAAATGACTGCAGTCAAATATCGCTCATGCTATTACTATAATCAAGCAAATTCAGTCTTCATTTTTAATAATACTAGAATCCAACCACAGCACAGTCACTTCCCATACTTTGCGCACCTACTGAGAGAGCATATTTTAGTGAAGAAACGTGCATGTGCAAACACACCTAACGTGCTATTGGACATTGAGCTAATACATATCCTCTCACATCATTGGTTGAAGAAGAAAATGTCATTTTTGGTTGCCATGCATCGCATCCTGAAATTACTCGCTGTATGGCCCACACTGTCATTTTTTTTTTTTTTTTTTTTTTTTAGTATACTTAAATATTTATTATTTAACATTTTTAACTTTCGTTTTAGTTTTAAGTTTATGTTTTTCCATCTAATATTTATATTTTATTTTATTTCTCCTTTATTTCAAGTACCGACAATCTTTTAATGGGCTAGATTTAGTTAACAATAATAACACTGTAACAATTGAAAGATTCTTAAATCCCAAAAATCAATCTTTTTTCAGTTGATGAGCAATGAGTAAATCGCAATAAGCTTTGTGCTTTGTTACTTCCAATATGAAACAAAGTCTCAGCTTTCAAATTCAGTCAATTTTATTACAAAATTCAAACAATAAATACTGTTTTGGTGCTCTTTAATATGCTGTAGCGCCTTAGTTCAAGCGGCACATGACCTGATCATCTCTCCCGCTTTACTACTAGTTACAGCACCAAATAACATGAATGAATATTAGAAGGAATGTTGAAAGATACAGTACAACCTACCGAAATTCATGTGAATCTTGTGAATCGTAATCGAATCGATTTGTGAAATTTGTGTCAATGCCCAACCCGACTTAAAAGTTAACATAACTACAATAAAGGGTTAGTTCACCCAAAAATGAAAATGATGTCATTAATGCCTCACCCTCGTGTCGTCCCAAGCCCGTAAGACCTCCGTTCATCTTCAGAACACAGTTTAAGATATTTTAGATTTAGTCCGAGAGCTTTCTGTCCCTCCATTGGAAATGTATGTACGGTATACTGTCCTTGTCCAGAAAGGAAATAAAGACATCATCAAAGTAGTCCATGTGACATCAGTGGGTTAGTTAGAGTGTGTTGAAGCAGCGAAAATACATTTTGGTCAAAAAATAACAAAAACTACGACTTTATTCAGCATTGTATTGTCTTCCGCTTCTGTTGTCATAGAGGAAGACTTGAATTTTTTCCCCCAGCCATATTTATTTGAACCCGAATACACGGACGCACCAGACACACGTCAGCAGCGTCTTACGTCAGCAGCGTCACTGAACGCGGATCCACAACAGAACCGGAAGACAATACAATGCTGGATAAAGTCATAGTTTTTGTTATTTTTGAACCAAAATGTATTTTCGATGCTTCAAAACATTCTAACTAACCCACTGATGTCACATGAACTACTTTGATGATGTCTTTATTTCCTTTCTGGACAAGGACAGTATACCGTACATACATTTCCAATGGAGGGACAGAAAGCTCTCGGACTAAATCTAAAATATCTTAAACTGTGTTCTGAAGATGAACGGAGGTCTTACGGGCTTGGGACGACATGAGGGCGAGTCATTAATGACATCATTTTCATTTTTGGGTGAACTAACCCTTTAACTTCCTTTAGAATGCAATTACAATTACAACAACAATTACAATTTTAACAATATTTCAAGTGTATTTCTTTGTAAAAAGTATACATTTTATCATACGTATTAAAAAAAGGTAAGGATTCATTAGTTTGAATATTAGAACAAACACAATAATAACATCTTAGTTGATAATTCAATATACCTACTTTATTTTTGACAAAAACATCATACTATAATATATTTAACTATGAGCAGAAATTGGTAAACAAAAGCGTACCTATTTAATGTGACAGTAGTCTTTTTTTACAGTCAAAACTTTATAATCTATCCAAAACTAATCACAAAATCTTGTCTAAACATCCATATTTAGTCTGTAATATATTGTGTATGATATATTAGTATTAGTATATATTAGTATATACATGTGAATTTGCAGCTTGTTGCTTATACAGACATTTTATTTCAACATATTTCAGTCTATTTTTACTCATCTTAGTAGGCTATAGCAATATAGTTTGTATGTGTTGTTCATGTAAACATAACGTTTACTAATGTAGGTGCGAGAGTGAATGAACGGCACAGACACGCGCTGTATAACTGTAGTAAACAAAGCGCGCGAGCCTTTGCCGTTCACTCATCTTTTAGCCTACACACAGACACGCAATTCATATTTAAACAGTCTTTTCGCGGTTTACAGTCCGACACTATTCAATATCACGATTAGAACAAAGCACTAGAATAAATGACTTACTACATCAGCTGGATCCGTTGCTCCTCGAAATGAAACTACCAGCACTTCTGGTACATTTTTCAGGGTTAGATAGTATTATTCCTCACAGCGAAAGGATACGCTGTGTCCACAGCTGTACAAGATACTTACTAAACACGATGTGTTTTATAATCCAGCTGGTGGGCGTTGGCATGTTTGAACGGCTTGCCTTAGATCATTTGCGTTTGAATAGCGCGCGCTCTCTGTGGGCGTGGCACATTAACGCGTAATTAGGTGTAATGAGCTGGAAAGAAAAATACTGACATCTCTCTCTTTTCATACAGATTACATAAGCTGAGAATATTTTTTTTTTATATAAATTAATTCATTTAAAAGAAGAGAGTTCAAGCTTCATTATGGAAAAACACTCGTGCCTGTATGACAAGTATTCGCGGAATTAAAGTTAATCTTAGGACGCGTTTCAGAATGGACTTCACTGACAGAGAGAAGGCAGAACGCGCATCATGTTTGTTTTTCTTTATTTGGCGAAAAGCACAACACTTTGTTTTTATTGTGAGTATCCACAAAAAAATCCACAATATATTACAGACTAAATATGAATGATTAGACACGATTTTGTGATTAGTTTTGGATAGATTATAAAGTTTTGACTGTAAAAAAAGACTACTGTCACATTAAATAGGTACGCTTTTGTTCACCAATTTCTGCTCATAGTTAAATATACTATAGTATGATGTTTTGTCAAAAATAAAGTAGGTATATTGAATTATCAACTAAGATGTTATTATAGTGTTTGTTCCAATATTCAAACTAATGAATCCTTACCTTTTTTAATACGTATGATAAAATGTATACTTTTTACAAAGAAATACACTTGAAATATTGTTAAAATTGTAATTGTTGTTGTAATTGTAACCAATTTGTAATTGGTTACAATTTCTAATTGTAAAATATGTATAGGCTATATAGATAATTTCTTTTGTCCTTGCATTCTTTGGGATCCTGTGACACACCTGTGTGAAAGGGCTAATTAATATGCAGCTCATTATGCACATTGTCCGGCCTTTGTCTTCTCAGGTGTGAACACGCCTCCACGCATATTGCCTTTCCAAACAAAAGGTCTCTAATAAAATGTAAATCAGTGTATGTATTTGTGTAAATGATTAGGCAGGATGATTTTCGGATCATTTTGAAGCAAAAATTCTAGGCAACAACACTCATTAGTCAAAAGTCTTGTGGACACATATTTAGTATGTGTTTTGTGGCCTTATTTCAGACACTTTAAGTTTTAGTTTTTTCAATAACCATGCATAAGCAATATTCTCTCAAAAATACAAACATGTTTCATAATTGTTGCTCAGAAATTACGGTAGCCCAGTTTGTGCTATATTGAGTGAATTTACACCTTTGCCATTAACATGTTTATAAATAACTGAAAAAAGCACAAATGTCAGAGCATGTCAGAACACCTCAAGGACCCCAAAAACCCTTAGACCTCAGAGGGTTAAAATGCTACGTAGGCAGCTCACGAAGTTTGCTAAAGCGCCTGAGACGAGCTGAATCATGACAGGCCAACCACAGATGGCCATCGAGGAACTAAAGGGTAGACAGACAGAAGCGAAAAGACAGAAAAGTAGAGAGGAAAGCAGTTTGAGTGACAGTAATGTAAACTTACCCACCCTAAATGAGCTGTTTGGGTCTAAAGCAAACCACACTCACCAGAACGACAACTTCAGCTGCACTGAAACCCATGAAACCAAGCCTAACTGATTATACTGGTGAACAGACAACTGATTACAACCTCTCTAGACTTTCCTAGTACAGTACAGACTGAGCCTTCTAATTATAATAACCTGATTAAATTTTAAAAAGGCTCTCTGATTAGACCAGGATTGATGTTTAATAAATATAATGTATAAGGGAGTGGTTGTGGTTTTATTTATCGTGAAACCTATCGTGAAACCACAGCAATGTAATATTGGTGCATTTAAATAAAAATGAGCAAATATCATTCGTCCATGTGTTAGCGAACAGTGAAAAACATTCATTGATTTTTACTGCATTTTACTTTTCACATTCAACAGTTTAAGTCTACCCGACTTCAATGACTGTTTACTTAAAATTAAAAGTAAATACCTAAACAGATAAATACATAGATACAGGCAGATAATTTAAGCCATTTTAGAGCAAAATCATACCTCTTGATTCATTAAATACAGACAAAAAGCTAAAAATATCCACTTTTCTTTCTATTATATTCTATTATATTATAATACATTGAATTTATTTATTTATTATCATATAATTCTTTAGATTAATTATTGTTATTATATATTATGTATTATATATTTTTAATATCATATATTATAATATCATATATATTAGGGCTGGGTATTGACACAAATTTCACAATTCGATTCGATTTCGATTCACAAGCTTGCAATTCGATTCGATTTCGATTACGATTCGATTCGATTCAATATTGATTATTTTGGATATCAGGTACAATACATGGCAAATTTTTTCAAGGAAAACAAATCTCTCAACTAATGCTGTAAACTATGGGAGTCAGTTGTAGCCTACTAGGCTTCATTAGCCTACTATAATTTTGAAGGTAAAAATTAACTGATTTGAAGCTATACAAACACTTAAATTACACTTATTTATTTTTATAATAAGAAAGTTATATGAAATATAAACAGTGGCTGTCATAAAAACTTGCCAGATTTATTCAAACATGCATTAAATATTGAAGAACATTAAAAATTATAATGAATATGTAATATGGTGCATATATTTAGCAAAATTCTCCTCTCTATAGTTATTTTTTCTAGCTGACTGACTAAGTTACTAAGTTTAATGTTTTTTCTGAGGTAAATGTGACGTTACATGCCATTGTTTACTTGCTGTTTAACTGACGTCTTTCCACGGATGAAACACTGATTGAGCGATACCACGTTACATGATACGGATTTCGAAGTTGTACTCTATCTTTTAACACACTTTCAGATGCTCATTGAGGTTTATTTGGCGCTGTAACTGGTATTATTAAGGCGGAGTAACTGGTATTATTAAGGCGGAAGAGGAGAATGAGATCATGTGCTGCTGCTTCTCTTGAGCTGAGCCAGAGCGATCTCACGCCACAGCGCCAAAACGGTATTTATGTAGAGATGCACCGATTGATCGGCTGGTGACCGGAATCGGCCGGTTTTCACGTGATCGGCCATGATCGGCGACCGGCCGGTCAGTCTGACATAATCCGATTTTATGCCGGTCAAATGCACTCGGGCGCCGCATGATTAACATCGCGCAGCATCAGCATCACACGTGCACACGGAACGCGCACATGTAGGAAACCTCATGAATTAGGGCCGTTTCACACCGCAAGGTGCAGCGCGTTTTTTTTGTTTGTTCGGCGTGCGTGTTAATCAATGAGTGCATTCACACCGGGAGCCGGAGCAGCGCGTGAGCATCGAGCAGGAGCGTCGCGTGAGCAACAGTGAAGCGCGGGTTTCGGCGCCGAATCTATTTTTGCTGTGCTCAATTTAAGTGAAAGCACACTTTTGATGGACAAAATAAATATGATGTCAACAAAAAAGTGCCCAAAATGCAAAGAATTTGCATGTCTGGTGTGTTTTAACAAGAACTGAAGTAGGCTAGGCTATTGTCAGAAAGAAAATGAAGACTCAAAAATATTTATAGAAAATTTACCCATTTAAACTTGTTTTTATTATTATTTAATTGTTTCCCTGCACATGCTCCACTTGTCCTGTTTAGCTTGGCTGGACATGTGTCAGATGAGAGAAGAACTGCTTGAGAAATATAACTTGCCATTGATATACAACAAGTGATTGCAATAGGCCTGTGTGTGTGTGAGAGAGAGAGAGATAAATATCTTTACACTGCAAGGCTATATTTATTGAATTTTTATTTGTTATTTATATATTATTTTATTGCCATTACCTGTTTTCATACAGAAGTTTAGTTTGCTAAATATATACATTTTTTTTAATTGGATATTGGATGTGAAAAGGAACTGGTTCTTCCATAACACTGCACTTTAGATGTGTGTGAATTTCCCACACCAGGAGTCATTTATATAGTTCTATTTTATAGCGATTATCTGTTCAAAAAATGTTCTATGCAAAATGTTCTATTAAAGAGAAGATAGAAAATAAATATGTGTGTGCTATAAAGTGGTTTGAAAAAATAAAATCGGAATCGGCTAAAATCGGAATCGGCAGGTCAAACTCAAGGAAAAATCGGAATCGGGATCGGCCTAGAAAATTGTAATCGGTGCATCTCTATATTTATGTTTTTGAATTTCGTATGAAAATGGACGTAATTCGAAATTTGAGACTTTATTTCATAATAATAGTCACAATGCACAAAGATTATTTCGATTTATTGGATGGGATGCACGATACAATGTTCTACGCGATGATCAAATGAAAACAGGATGACTAATCGATTCTTGAGATTTAAGAATCGAAATCGGTTTCGTAAAAATGAGAATCGATTAATAACGAAAAAATCGATATTTTTTACCCAGCCCTAATATATATATATATATATTAGGGCTGTAACGATACGCGATATAAAATCGAAATCGCGATACTCAGGTCCACGATCCTGTATCGCGATGTGAGAAGGCAGAATCGCGATCACACCCCTTCCAACTCCCAGAGATTTCCTTCCTGTCCAGAACCAGGGCTCGAATTTCGGCGCGGGATTGCGGGTATTGCGCATAATTCTAATCATTCCCGCAGGTCTCCCATTTCTAATGCGGGAAATACCCGCAATCGTAATCCACACAGATAATAAAATCAAATCATTCTTTTAACAACTATCTTCCAGACGCAATTTCACAAACAGCGTGAGTGTTCAGCGGTGCCGCGCGCGTCTTCTATCTCTTCTCTCATAATGTGTTGTGCAAGGCAGGCGCTGCATGCGGCGATAATACACACTCGCGTTTTGGAGTCGGGACCATAGACTGTAAAAGTCTTTTTAAGTCTTACCAGTTTAAACATTCAAGCAATTTTAAACTAATCAGTGCTCGCGCGCTCTCTGAGAGATTATTTTCTATGCGCACATTCATAGAAAATCCGCCTCAAAAATAGCTGGCCAGTAACTATTTTTCGCGGATTATATTGCTTTAACACGCAAAATTGTCTATTTCGGTCTTTGTGAGTAGGCTATACTCTAAACATAGTCGGTTTTGTCTTTAATAGGCATAAAACGCATGCCAGTATAATGAACACAGGATCCATGCACTAGCTCTTAAAGTGACGGAAGCCATATGTGTCTGTCATTAATTTTGTTGTCAAAACAACAAAAGACGGCTTTAAGTTAAAGGAATCAGGATTAATAGCCTATGTATTTAATTTATTCCGGACTAAAATACTACCCAGTGTTATTTTCCATTTGATTACTTTATTCAGTTTCTGTATGTGAATACTAGTATTAGACCTATTCAAAAACTTTTCTCTTTAATTGTCTTTAATGGTATCTTTATTCTATTGTATTTATTTGTGCTACTTTTTTCAATTTAATTAAACAATTTAAATCAAGCTTCCTTGTGATGTGTAAATTCTTAACAACAATATTACCCCATTGTAAAAATGCAATGAGCGTAAACATTTAGGCAAGATAAATGTAATAATTTTGAGTTGAGCTGAGTTGAGCTGAGTTATATATATATATATAACTCAGCTCTAGTGTGTTTTCCAGATGTATTCTGAGGTGAACAGCTTCAGATCAGATGTGAAGGTGTATCTTTGGCTTCTGTGAGGTTGCGAGAGAAATAAATCTTGCCTCAGGAATGCGAGTCTTCATTGTTAAAGCCTGAATAATAAAAGCCCACCAGCCCGTTTCACCTCCTCTCTCTCTCTCTCTCTCTCTCTCTCTCTCTCACACACACACACACACACACAAACTGAACAAAGGGATGTAACCTTGAGAGGGATGAGCCCTATTCAGACAGAAACAGCCCTTTAGTATTCAGACTCTGTGGCTCAGCTTGTCACACGTACAGTAAAGTGCCTGTGGAAAAGATCCGGTGTCACAGACTCTTTCTGCTGGATCTGTTTGAGTTAAATTACTGACCTGTGGAGCGCGAAGATTTACTTGAATTAATGCATTAGTTTGTGATTACAAGCTCGGCCGAACGTGTACAGGACATGTGTGCAAAAATGATGTTGTGTGTGCATTATCAGCCGGATAATCTGAGAATAATTCATGCAGACTCTCTTTGTTAAATCCACAAAGATGACTGACTGAGAGATTTAATGAGTGACTGAAACCCCGGAGATGAAGAAAAACAGCAGAGGGAGATGCAAAAGAATAGAATAGGACGGAGGAGGAGGAGGAGGACGAGAGACAGAGAAGAGAAAGAGTAAGAAAAAGAAAAAGAGTAAAGGTCCTTGCACACTAAATCCGAAATTTTCAAGTTCGAAATTGTCATTCGGTGGCTCTAAATTGTCAAAACACCTTTCAAAATGCTTGCTATGGATGCAAAAAATGCAGAAAATCAAACCCGATCCGAATTTTTATATGACGGACGAAAGTTTCGGAGGCAGTTTGTAAACTTGATTGACACAACATGAGGTCGTATTTATTTTATAACGTGCGAAAATTTCTGACTCGGTGTGCAAGGACCTTAAGAGAATGACAATGAAAAAAAGAAGAGAACAAGAACGAAATAAAGAAAAATAGGAGAAGAGAAGAGAGGAAGAGAACAAATGAAAAGTTGAAGAGGAAGAAGAGGAAAAGAAAGACAGAGAATTTTTACGCAGAAACAACAATTTACAGACATGCTCAGGGTTAAGAGAGTGACAGCAGAATATATCGCTTAACTTCATCATACAACCGCGAATTGCCATTTCTGTTAAAACCGTTTATGCTTATAACCATAACCAACTGTGCTTAGAGGATACTTACCAAGACCGAAATTTTTGACATAATTTTGCGTGTTTTAGTCTGTTAAAGCGATATAATCTCGCGAGCTGTACGTGAGGCGGCTTTACTCTAGTCTATATGCACGCAGAGAAAAACAATTCTCAAGAGAGCGCGCAAGTACTGAATAGTTTAAAATCATTTGAATGTTTAAACTGGTAAGACTTAAAAAGGCGCAAATGGTAAACTTTAGTCACGATGCAATGCTGGCCCGATTAAGCAAGTGAATATTCCATCATGTCCCGACTCCTAAACGCGAGCGTGTAGTTTCACCGGCTGACGCTTGCCTTGAGCAGCCGTTTTGAGAGACGAGAGAGAAGACGCAGCCCGATTGAACTCACGCTGTTTGTGTAATTGCGTCTCGCAGAACGTTTTAAAACTACTGATTTGATTTTATAATCAGTGTGGATTCATTTACTAATACAACCTAAATGCTAAAGTGAATCAATGTTTGCGGGTATTTCCCGCATTGTAAGTGGGAGAGCTGTGAGAATTATTAAAATTATGCGCAATACCCGCGCCGAAATTCGAGCCCTGAATTGGCTACATTCAAAAGCACAACGGTATCGATACGGCAGCTTCATGACGATGTATCGTTGTACCGATATTCTGAGCACAGCCCTAGACTCGACTATTCTTTTATATTTAGAAATTAGTAGTATATCTTTATCCTTTATAGTTATCATCCTTGATGTGAAAAGGCCTTCAGTCTTAGAAGAAGTCGTCGTCTCTGAAGTGCACATGGGTAGGAAGCAAGCAAGATTCTGTAAACAAGCAGGAGAGGCAAATTCACTCAGCAGAAAATAGTCTCAATTCGCTAGAGATGTTAAAGCCAAGAGCACGTCACTGAAACATCCTCTATGGGAACATATTAGCAAGTTAATCCGACGGGATGCCACAAGTACACAGACATCTGAAGTCAAATCCACATCTGAGTCAGAGCAGCTCAACACTGGAAGAACAGTCTAGAGTCTCTTTCCCAGTGGCTCCGAGACCGAGGGGGCACGACATGTTCCAGTTCTCTTCATAACTGGTATGGGAAAAGAAGTCTTACCCTCATGCCTTTATATGAGAAAGAATGCACTCTGAGAGTCAGCTGATAATAAACCAGCTGATGGAGTAAAGCACTACTAGTCGCCAAGGGAAATATATCGTCCGATATTTGGCATTTTTGTAGTTTTTCTGTGGCGGAAGCTGGATTTATTTTCAGATTGAACTTAAAAGTGAGAAGTAAACTGTATTCAAAAAAGTACTTTAGCGTTTGCTTTTCTGTTATAAGAAATAAAAAGGCAAATACTATAATACTTTCACATTTACTGTTAGAATTCAGCAAATATGCATTTATATTAAGTAAACTAATTTTAAATCAAATCACACAACATTTATTTCCATCAAGCGGTGCATCAGGTTTTGGTCAAGATCTTGTATTGTCAATGCAAGAGTCCAGCACTCTGTAAAGTCTCCTCCAGCACATCCCAAAGACTTTCAGTGAATTTAAGGTCTGGACTCAGATGTGCCAATTCATGTGTGTAAATGATTCTTCACGCTCCCGCCCAACCATTGTTTCACAATCTGAGCCGGATTAATCTTGACATTGTCATCCTGGAATATGGCCATGATGTGTCTTCATACATGGTTGTTTAAGAAATGAAAAGCTACATCAATAAGGGTTAGAAGAACTGTTGCCAAACATTTGACACGCTAGAAACATAATAATCACTGCAATAATGATGCAATCATAGACTCTTAAGCATTTGCCTATTTAATTTTTACAGCGACTTTTAGTCGGGCAGTGTATATGTAAAACATTTTTATTATTATTAAACTGCTGTGCCACTGTTTATTTTAATACAAAAAAAAAATCTGTGTGATATACAGTATATGTGACCATATATACAGTACATATATATATGGTATAATGTACTGTATGTATAATTATATATAATAGGGGTGGGAATCTCTAGGCACCTCACAATTCGATTCGACTACGATTCAGAGGGCTGCGATTCGATGCTAAAGCGATTATCGATTATCTGAATCTTTTTGTGTGTGTGTGTGTGTGTGTGACTATAAATACTTTGGTTTAAAAGTACCAAGTAATGACCCATAAAGAATTAACGTAAAATATATTTTATTAACATTGCAAAGAACCAATGAATATTCAGGAAAATAAATGTGTGCCTGAACTAGCAGCATACTTGTAGTAAATTAATAATATAACAACTCGGTACAGCCGAGTGTTTTTCCTCCTCTGGGTGGAAACGTGTCATATGGCTTCTCATATTTGTTGTGTTTTCGAAATATTTTAGTTATATTCTACAAAGCTTACAAATAGTGTGGCTCTTGTCCAGCTCCTTTCCCCCTTCAACTTCATAGAAGCCAAAATATTTCCACACGTCAGCTTTTAACGAGGAGGGTGTTTGGATTTCGCGCTCAGCCATCTGTTATGTGCACGCCACAGACGGTCCGGGCACTGCACTTTCGCGCTTCAGAGTTCCGTCTTTTGCGGCCCACCAATTATAAATATATATATATATATATATTAAAAAAAACATTAATTTTTTTTGAAAATGAATTTTTGATATTTGTGAATCGATTCAGATTCGTCCACGTCCGCATCGCGATGCATCTAAGTAGTGATGCACCGATGTGAAAATTTGTGGCCGATACCGATAACCGATATTAATATTGCTGTTATGGCCGATACCGATATTTACCGATGTCGATATCTCTGTATAGAAAGCACATAGCGAGGATTAGGGCCGCACGATATTGGTAAAAAATAAATATTGAAATGCAAGATTTTATTTTTCTGCGATATAAAAACAATTTCACCAGATGACTTGAAGCTCTATTTGGAAAGAATGAATCGTTCTAGAATGACTGGGGTGGTTTTGTCATGGAGTAAATCCGCATAGAAACTAATTAGGGCTGCAACTAACGATTATTTTGATAATCGATTAATCGGACGATTTTTTTTTTCGATTAATCGATTAATCGGATAAAAAACCCAATTTGATTTTTTGTTTATTATAACTAAATAAAACCCTAAATCAGGGTTGTGGTGAGCAGGACGAGGCCGAGGGACGTGAGAGATGCGAGACCGGTGCGTCTCACAGGTGTCGTTCATTATCACTCACGCCACCGGCCTCTCACGTCCCTCGGCCTCGTCCTGCTCGCCACAAGGGTATTTATGTGTAAAAATGTACTTTAAAAAGTGCAAAAGCCACACATTGAGTTTCACTAATATCAATATTTGCTTTGTTTTTAATGATAATTGCTAATGGCAAGTTGACAACCATGATTAATGTAAAATTAATTAAAAATTATATCCAACATATGTTTTAGCAATTTTTGTTAAAACAAATTTACACAGACATGTTGTTCAGATGTGAAGATATAAACTAAAAACATCTCAAATATATAATTCATTTAATTTTTATTTTAAATTAATGGAATTATAAGGATAATAGATAAAATAAATATAGAAAGACTGAAAACAAGCGTGAAAACAAGCGTGTGAACATAGAGCCGCGGTAGATCGCGTTTGAAAAACAATTAAAACTTAATATTAGACAAATGCTATAAAAAGAACGGGATGGAGGTACGCAGCAAGCCAACAGGGTTGATTAAAAGGACAGGAAAAATGATGCATTAGTGCACAAGCATTCGCTGAAAACCACTGAGTACAGTGACTAAAAAACAATCTTTTACTGCTGCTGTTATTAACTGCCTTTATATTTAGTGCTTCACTTTGTAAACACCGTTTTAATTTAACCTATTTCTGCGGAAGCGCTATTTTAATCCATCACTTATGTTGCGAGCGAACTGATTGCGCAACCTGATGCTCGAGACAAAATACAGACATCCCAAGTCTCGCGGAAGATCCGGGAGTCTCCCGCATATTGATAGCGGCTCCCTGATGCCTGCAAATTAGTTCAAACTCCCGGAATCTAGAGCGCGCGAGCAAGAGCGCGCATGCGAGACAGAAGAGACTGTGCTCCAAACATAGACTGTAAACAAGATCTCGGTCTCTGCGCGCACGGCAGATCGGCGAAGGGAGAGAGACCTTGCGTGTGTCTCATGAAGCGCAGCGCATGTAAGACAGAGAGCATCATGATTGGCCCGTTTCAACCAATCACCAGTAAACGCTTCCCGTGACGTAAGCAGACCAACTAATCGATAATGACATTCGTTGACAACTATTTTAATAATCGATTTTAATCGATTAAATCGATTAGTTGTTTCAGCCCTAAAACTAATATTAATAGAATGTTAACTAATGTAGTTAACTAGACTTTAATAAATGAACTAATTGTAAAGTGTTTCCGATTTATGTCTCTTGAGTTCAGTGTTGGACAGATCAGTTGTTTTAACCATTCATTAAAGTGAATCGGTTCAAATGAGTCATTAGTTCGCGAATCGGACGTGTCATTAACGGACCACGGCACACGTTGTGTGATTATCCAGGCAGTTTAGGACATCGCACAAGATTTGTCTCAACAAAGAAAACATTTCATCACTAGATAGATTTTTGTTTTTTTTTGTTTATTGAAAGTGTGGTTTATGTCATCTGAATGTGTGGAAAGCTTTTCAGAGAAGATAAGGCAACGTTATTTTAGCACAATTCACAACCAGTGGTAGTTCAGAAAAAAAAACTTCCGTCTTCCGACCTTTTACCATCGTGTGTTCTCAAAGATATTCTGTCAACTCAATTCATTAATATACGCGAGGGAGGGAGAGAGAGCAAGACAGTTTGAAGACCGTGAGTGTGCGCGCGCGCAACCGGGGCTTTCACTCTCTCTGCTCGTTCTCTCAGTTAAACAAGCGCAGGAGACGGAGTCAGTCATCTACATCTACATCACTCACCGGTCAAATAAGGCTTTGGCGGGACAAAAATACGCCTTAGTTAGGCTGACAGAAAGTTAGGCCTTAGTTAGGCTGACAGTTCCAGTCTTCTTGCGCTTGATGTTTAAACTGACAGGACTTGCGCTCGTAATGTCCCCGCCCCCACACTCACATCTACACGCACGTCAAATACACAGGAATGATTATCGGCCTGTTCACATCGGCCCTATTTTGACATCGGAACAATACTGATGTGTAAAAAATTGACCATATCGGCCGATATTATATCGGAGGCCGATATATCGTGCACCACTACATCCAAGAATCGATTTTTTTCCCCCACCCCTAATATATAAGCTATATATATACACACACACACACACACACACACACACAAACAAATAATCCAGTCCATTCCACAGATTTCATTTTAACCTAAAATCACCACAGAAAACACACAATAAGTCTGTAAATTCTCTGCTCTTTGAGGATTTGGCAGAAGCTTCGGGCTCAGGGAGGAAAAAACCTCTAGCTATCATCGAGGGTGAATGCAGTCTGTCACATTGATAAGTCTCAGGGCTTCAATAAAAATCATTCCACCACAAAACATGACCTTACTTTACTGATGAAAACATCTCCTGTAAATCTCCTGTGCATCTTAAAAAGATGTGTGACAGAACTGTTTTACAGATATATGCAGCTTGATGGAATCGTTAATGGAAATCTTGATTTACTCACCCTCATGTTGTTCCAAACCTGTATGACTTCGGTGGAACTTAAGAGGAAATAATCTGATTAATGTTCTAGGTCTGTGAACTGGATCAAACAAACAATTCATAAGACTCAACTCAAAACAACAATTCATTCACAAATTGGACATCACTACTTCAAAGAAAAGCAAGGGTGGATGAAAGGATTTTCAGTTTTTGTTCCACAGAAGAATAAAAGTCGAAATGAGGGTAAGTAGATGATGACAGAATTGTCATTTTTAAGTAAACTATCCATTTAAAATATAAAAAGCTAGTTATTAGTATTGGTAACATCATCGTAGTAATCCCTGCTTTTAAGAACATATTTAAAGGATTCACTCACAATAAGCCACATAAGCCGTGAGGAGTGACGGTAAGAGCTGAGATTACCTCACTTTTGAGCCCCTAAGAACACAACAGTCGGGGTCGAGAAGAAAAAGCTGATTTGTTTTCTGCATAGGGAAATTAATTTTTGGTGCTAATGTTGAATCCTTTCCGGACAGACCTACCATGATCTCTGAGGCCGTTCAGTGATGTTTGTGTTTAAGTGTGGAAGAATCAGGGATGAGCGGGGCATTAACACAGACCATTAAGCAGAGTGTTGAGTGCAGCTCAGCGAAGGTCACGGGAAAAACAACAACACGACTGCATGACTGGACATCAGGAAGACACAGATCAGATCACCTCACACCATATACTCCCATCAGTAAACTATACATTCATATGCTACCATTCAAAAGTTTGGGGTCAGCAATATGTTTTAATGCTTTTGAAAGAAGTCTCTTCTGCTCACCAAAGTTGCATTTATTTAATTAAAAATGCAGAAAAAAAAACAGTTATATTGTGAATATTGTGAAATATAGCGGTTTTCTATTTGAATATACAGTAAAATGTAATTGATTTCCTGTGATAAAAGCTGATTTTTCTAGGGGTGTATTGTCCCAGTCGATTAGTCGATTAGTTGGTCGATACGTTCTGGTTTGACCAAAATTCTGATTGGTCGATTTTTTGCCGCGTTCATTTCATCAGTTTTGCCGCGCTGAGACGCGTTCATTTCATCAGTTTTGCCGCGCTGAGACGCGCTCATTTCATTAGTTTTGCCGCGCTGAGACGCGCTCATTTCATCAGGTGGAAAGCACCTAACTGGTGGGGGGGGGGGGGGGGTAAATTTGTTACATTTTCAGAGTACTCTTGTTTCACAGGTAACAGTCTGTCTTCAGAACACCCCCCTTGTTTTCACCTTTTTTGGATTAGCCCAAACCAAGAGAGAACGATAAGTATAGAAGCTTTGATGCTGAATACTATTTATTTAATTTTGAGAGCGTTTAATTGTCGGTCCTCAGTGTGGTAGCATGTTGTTAAAATTGATAACGGGAAAAAGGTCGAATGCAAAGTTTGCAAGCAACAGTTTTCCACAGCTCTATGACAAACATGACATATCATCTAAAAGTGGTAAGCTCACTTGTCTGCGTTAGCTTGCCCTTTCTGTTTTGAGTAGGCTATGAACATATCAGAATGTGCATATTTCAATGTTTTAGTGTGATAACCTAACTTTTTATTTTTTATTTGGAGCCTATATATGCGCAACTGCGCTGTGCCGACTGCGTGTTAGCTTTGAGCCTAAGATGCTTTATTTTTTTCAGTTATGCACTTTATTTCGTTTCTGCTCTTGATCTGGTTTGTTTAATAAATATTATTTTTTTATTAAAGTGGACGTGCCTTTTGTGTTTATTAAGAGTAAAAGCTTTAAGTTAATAGTCTATTCGTGTCTCAGCCGCGAAGCTGAGCTCATGTTCAGCCTAGCTCGGTGCGAGAACATGCAGAGCGGCTGAAATGATAGTGTCTGACAGTTATAACTTATTATTATAACATATGACAAAACTAATTGTCTAAATTATGTTGCATATTCCTCAACAGTTCTTGTGATGATATCACTAGTTGACAACATAGTAGCCTACTATTTTCGGAAATCATAGGCTATGATATTGCGCAGGTGCAGGTGATGCAGCGCTGTCAGAGCCGACAGACTCGTGTGTCATGTCAGTGCAAAATAATTAGGTCAAAAACGATTTAATATACTGCAAATAGCCTACTAGTTTTTTATGTTTATTTATAATTCATTTAGGCGGACAACAAGTAGGCCTACTCCGCACAGTGCACAGCTAATTAATTTAACGTTTTGTTTTTTCTAACGTCATTTTTAGTCGATTTTAGTCGATTTTTAGTCGAAAATTTCAGGACTTCAGTCGACCAAGATTTTCTTTGGTTGAGTACAGCCCTAGATTTTTCAGCATCATCATTCCAGTCTTCAGTAGCAGCGTTTACATGACCCTAATAATTCGATTGTAAACGGACTAGTACCACAGTCGGAATAGGGACCCTAGATAAATATAAAGTCTGCTTTTTAAAACAAAGAAAATAAGCATGGGTAGGAGGACGGTAAGTATGTGCCAACATCAGGAAACTCTGTATATTCGTGCAGAATACTAAGATCAAATCCGATTTAAAGCTCGACACATATAAGTGCACATCAACCCGATCACTTTATTTAGCGTTCATGTAAACAGTATGTTCAGATTCATCAATCGGAATGATTTTATTCCATCCATGTAAATGTGTCATACAATCCTCCAGAAATCATTCTAATATGCTGATTTGGTGCTCAAGAAACATTTCTGATTATTATCAATGTTAAAAACAGTTGTGCTACTTCATATTTTTGTGGAAACAAGATTCTTTTATGTGAATAAAAAGTTCAAAAGAACTGTATTTAGTAGAATTTTTTATTTATATATATTATTTTATATTTTATAATTTATTTTCTTTTTTTGTATTTTCTTTGTACATTAATTTTATTATCAGTGTCTTGTTGATTTTTATTTTTCTGTGTATTGGCAGCTTCACAAAATTCCTGTGTGCGTGTGTGTAAGCACACTTCGCAATAAATCTCAATCTGATACTGAAAAAGAAATCTTTTGTAACATTATAAATGTCTTCAACGTCACTTTTGATCAATTTACTGCGTCCTTGCTGAATAAAAACTTTAATAATTACTTTAACAAAATTCAATCTTACTGACCTTAAACTTTTGAACGGTACTGTATATTGTAGGCATTCAGTTTTTCAAGGCGTCTAATCTCACAGAATACTACAATATTATAGTCTCCCACTGTCCCGCCACATCAGGATGAGAGTTTCCAGGCGGTGAATGTGAATAAGAGGAACTATTAACCCCCCACAACTATTTGAAGACAATGACGACGGGTCAGTAGTTCAGCCTGGCCTCTGACTATTCATCTATACACAAAAACTGTGTGAGACAGAAAGAACCTACTTAGAGCTGAAACATACAAACACTCATGACGAGCACTTCATGGGGTCCAAGCATGGGAATTGAGAGATCCTGAATCCATTAACCATTCTTTTGAATACAAAACCAGGGTTTCCCAAACTGGATTCTCCCTGAAAATCAGCACAGAAAATCCAGAAAAAGTCTGTGTTCACATGCATGAGTCGTTCCAACACACTGTTAAAGTGATATACTGTCCATTCCTGTTTCTCTAAACAACAGCGTAATGTTTTGCAGTTCAACCTCCCATGGCAGCGCTGAGCCAAGATATCCGTGTAATCCTGATCAGGGAATGACATCACTCATGTTCCCTGCCAAATATGAGGTGGCCTTGTTTGTTTCGCTTTTTTTGTCCCCCTTTTCTTTTATTCTCAGGTTTCACAGGCGTATCCAAGGTCAGGGACACTCGGGAGAAATAGGGGAAATGAAATGTGCTCTACTGGCCAGAGCTCTGGATGCCATCGTGCCAAATGGGAATGAAAGACAAGTGATCAGGAAGTGAAGACGTATTGACACATAGCCAGACCGTTTAATTAAACATTATTTTATATAGATTTTTGTTTGTTTGTTTTTTAATATGACATATATATGTGTAATATGTGTGTGTGTGTGTGTGTGTGTGTGTGTGTGTGTGTATTAGAAAGGATTAGACAGGAAGAGACTGTCTGACCAACATCAAAAACTATAAATGTTTAGCTCATTTAATTATATATATATATATATATATATATATATATATATATATATATATATATACACAAACACATATATATATATATATAAATAAAATATATACTGTATATATATATATCAATATTTTATATTACACGTAGCTTTATATGTGTAATTTGTGTGTGTGTGTGTGTTTGTTTGTTTGTTTGTTTGTTTGTTTGTGTGTGTGTGTGTGTGTGTGCGTCTGTGTGTGCGTCTGTGTGTGCGTCTGTGTGTGCGTCTGTGTGTGTGTGTGTGTGTGTGTGTGTGTGTGTGTGTGTGTGCGTGCAATTTACATTTACTCCCAAAAAACCTTGATTGTATGATGCAAACAAAAAAAAAACGGAATAGATAGTGCAGCATAAAAAAAAGTTTTGAAATGAGATCTGTGATCATTATGCAAAAGGAAATTGAATGCTGTGGTAATGTGTTGTAGTGAATCCTGTCATTATCTCAGCACTCCCGCTGTTGATTTTGTCTCGAGGTGTGACGGCTGCCAGATTTCTTCCCTAATGCATTAATCTCGGACAGAAAAAAACAGCAATAATTCATCTTACAGAATGTAATAAGATTTAAAAGGCTCGTGACATGAGAAATTAAATTTTCCAGCTCAAACGCCGCGTTCCAAAACTTCCAAAAATCTTCTGACATGAGGCTGGCAATAACATTTGAACATATAACCAGAGGTCTGCCAACATTTACATGAATACATCATGAATCTGTCACAACGTGAGGCCGTTTACACAGGAGTCAAACAGATACCGTAGTATATATACCCGTTTAATTCTAATTATTAGAAAAAGAATGGAAAAATGGTTATAAAAACTAATAGTTGGTTAAATTTTTTGGGGAAAATAATAAAAAATAGCCCATTTAATTCTAATGATCATAAATAGAATAGAAATGGTCATGATAAAGGTGGGCAAAAAAATTATAATAAACATGGATGGTAATAAACATGGATGGTAATAAACATGGATGGTAATAAACGTGGATGGTAATAATCACAGTTTAAATAAATTAAAAAGATTAAGAGCCTAAAAATGCCAGGTCAGCTCTTGGTTATGTTTTGTATGTAAGAATATAGGATGCTGTATTGTCTAGTCAATTTGAAAGAGATTAAAAACAAATAAGGTGCTTTTTGGGGAAGGTTTGTACAGTTAAATACACAGAAATGTTTTTTACTGTTAGAAGTATAAGTTTTTTACTTATACTGCAACAATATAAGTGAGCATTTGTCCTGTACACTTTAAGCATGTGATGTTTTCTATTGAAGACACACATTTAAGCAACATTTAATTGTGTTGTTTGTGATTTTCTGTCATTTTTACAGCTTTGATAACACCTCTCATATAGAGTAAGTAAGTATTGTACTATACCGTATTACACTGTAGGTATGTAGTGTTGAAAAACTCAAATATTTACAACTTAAAATGTTATATTAAATAAGAAAATCCATTATTGATTAAATACTTCACATATTTGGAGTTTCATATTATTTGGAACTTGATGGACTCAAAGCAAAAGATCACATTATTTATTCTCTACTGAATGATAGCCATCAATGCGTTCATGTTATGAAACAAGTGAAAATCAAAATTAATGACTCAAAGTGGTAAAACTAAAGTTAAAACTAGTTCCAACACTACATTCTGATTGAATAAGCCACATCGCCTCTGGCTTGCTTAGTTGTGGACACTTAATATTTAACAATATTATTGATTTGACTGTACTGACACTATCGGATAAGAACTGAACTGAGCTGGGCGATGACGTCACTGTTTTCTGCAGACCTTCTTTATAGATTAACTAATTTAATAATTTATGATCTTTACAACGGAACTGAATCAACACTGAACTGATTTCAAAAGAGACTATGACACATTTTTCTTTTATATCTGCTGTATAGAAGGAATGAACTGTTTGCATCACTGAATCAGTTTCCTGTTATCACTGTAAAGCTGCTTTGAAACTATCTGTATTGTTTAAAGCACTATATAAATAAAGGTGGCTAGACTTGACTTGACATTTTAAGCAGATGTAGAAACATTAGATATCCATATCCCCATGTCATCTGTGACTCTGCATTTACATCGGTTTCATTCAATGAAGCTGTCTACACTGGAAGTGTCCACCTGACACAGTTTGTAGACTAGAGTAGTTTTCAGATTTTTTTATAAAAACATTGTGGATACCGCAGTATGAATGGCATAGAAGAATCTCTACCATTGCGTGGTTCACTCCGCTCAGACCGAGCTCTTGAGTAAACAAAGTTTAAAAATACACAAAGAAATCATTTGAGGAAGACCTGCTCGAGAACCAGAAGCCTCTGAACACCCAAGAGGCAGCCATTAGCTGGGCGTTGCTGTAACCGCACACACACACACACACACACACACACACACACACACACACACACAGTGTCTTTGAATTGTGGGACTTCAGGTGTGTCCTCACGTGTCCCAACCCAGCTCTCATATTACCAGACAAGCAGAATAACAGCTCCATGGGAATGGACATGAGTCAGGGACACACTCACGACGTCTGTTTACAAGACCTTGGCAGTCAACAGCTGGCAAACTCACTTACAACCTCTCACCTTTCCTTTTTATTCTTTCACTCTCTTTCATAGTCATTCATTGGCCGTCGGTGCAAATTAATGCACACAAAAGTGGCATGGTCCAATGGGACTGGACTGCATGCATCACAAGATTTGCCAAAGTTTGGCAGAGAAATCCAGTTGCATATTGTGCACGGGCATATTCTACTGTACACTGCAGGAGTAGTCGGCATAAAACCACTTCTCTTCTCCATCTACATGACATCACTAAGATCTGTCATTCAGAAAAATGGCTTTTTCTATCACTGCTATGCTGATGACACATAACTCTACCTCTCATTCCAGCCAGATGATCCGACGGCTCGTATATCGGCCTGACAGATATTTATTGCTGGATGAAGGACCACCAAAGTGAAAACAAAGGGACCAGTTGCATAGCTATTATGTTAAGACAGTCTCTTAAGATCTAGTATGACCCACTAACTGTTAGTCAAGGGGAAACCAGTCTTACTTTTCAGTATCAGATTAGGCCAATCTACATTTTAATGTAACCAATTTTAAAAAGTTATAAACGGTCTTAAAGAAAAAAAATGTATATCTAACTTGTTAGCAGTTTATGCTACCGGCCTCCGAAGCAGGGATGGAAATTAGCACCCGCCACCAGCCAAATGCAGGTGATTTTGTGTTGTGGCGGGTAAACTCGCTTCACCTACCGGCCACCGTGGCGGGTAAATAAAAATAGCATACTGTTTCACCCAGACGGCGGACACTTTTAGAGGAGGCACACCTTCAACACCCGCGCGCTTCTTCCGTTGAGGCTCGACGAGGGAAGAAAACGTGGGAGCGCGAGAGGCGGTGTGCCGTCCAAAGGGAGAGCTAGCCGCGAGCGCATGGTGTATTTTTAGGGCGGGGTAGCTCTCTTGTGCCGTAAAGAGCTAGCCGCGCGAACATCCAGCCGCGCGCTTCTTCCGTCGAGGCTTGAGCGCGAGAGGTGGGAGCTAGCCGCGAGCGCATGATGTAAATATGACAGAACAGGCATACCGTAAAACTTCAAATAATACCCCGGCCTTTTATTTTCTCAAATCGTCGAACTGCACCGGCTTGTATTTGAGACGGGGCTTTATAATTTAGTGTTGAGATGTTGTTCCTAGAGTTTCTAATCACTAAAAATCCCCAAATGCTCCACGTGAAACTGCGGTCTTCCGACCTTTTACTATCGTGTCAATTGATTTTGATTAATATGCGCGAGAGAGAAAGACAGCGCTCGTGTTGTTTGAAGACGTGAGAGTGCGCGCGCGGGGACTACATCACTCACCGATCAAAAAAGGCTTTGGCGGCGCCAAAAAGCGGACGATCTGACGGGTTTTAGAAGATTAAATACAACCCGAAACTAAAAAAGCCTTTATTTACCCAAACCTGTCACCACACCAGGCATGTAAAAGAGACAGGCATCTATTTGGGACTTGGCTATTATTTGAAGTGTTACGGTACTCTCGCAGAGAGAGCAACCTCCAGCATAGAGTGCGGTTTAGCATCGGTTCAGTTTTTTGTTTAATCTGCCCTACTCATTTAACGAAATGTATATCAGTTCATGGTGTGTGTGTGTATAAGAGAGAAAGAGAAAATATCAGTATTTCATTGAGACTTGAGATTAAACTAAACTGGTTAAGTATTGTAGATCTTGTAGTATTAATTTTCACAAATTTCACATTAATTTACACATTGTCGGTTAAAAACAAGAAAGTGGCTGGTAAAAACATTGAGTGGGTGGTAGATTTTGAAATACACCAGCCACAGTGGCCGGTGGACAAAAAAGTTAATTTCCATCCCTGCTCCGAACTGCTTGTGGTCAACACTTCATCACAACTTCTCCATTCAGCTAGGGTTTCTTCAACCATAACTCTATCCAGGACAGCTAGGAACCTTTGTGACTGATGATCAGACCACATTGCTAGAACTGCCCAGTCCTGCAGATTTGCCTTATACAACATCAGGATGATCAGGCCCTTCCTATTTGCCACACAACTCCTTGTCCAAGCTTTTGTTCTATCCAGACTGGACTATAGCTATGCTCTCTTGGCAGGCCTTCCAGCATCACTGTCAAACCTCTGCAACTGATCCAGAACTGATCCGATTCTTCAATGAACTGAAGAGAGCACATGTCATACCCCTCATAAACTTGCAGTGATTGCCAATAACCACTCACATCAAATTCAAGTCACTGACATTTGCCTACAGAACAACCACTGGCTCTGCTCCCTTTTACCTAAACTCATTACTTCAGACTTACGTGCCATCCAGAAACATTTTTTACAAACAAAATTATTACATTTACCTTGCCTAAATGTTTGCGCTCATTGCATTTTTACAATGGGGGTAATATTGTTGTTAAGAATATACACAACACAAGGAAGCTTGATTTAAATTGTTTAATTAAATTGAAAAAAGTAGCACAAATATATGCAAATAAAGAGAAAAGTTTTTTTAATAGGTCTAACACTAGTATTCATATACAGAAACTGAATAAAGTAAATGGAAAATAACACTGGGTAGTATTTTAGTCCTGAATAAATTAAATACATAGGCTATTAATCCTGATTCCTTTAACTTAAAGCTATCTTTTGTTGTTTTGACAACCAAATTAATGACAGACACGTATGGCTGCCGTCGCTTTAAGAGCTGGTGCACGGATCCTGTGTTCATTATACTGGCATGAGTTTTATGCTTATTAAAGACAAAACTTAAAACTCTGTTTAGAGTATACTCACGAAGACCGAAATTGACAATTGATTATATTGCGTGTTAAAGCAATATAATCCGCGAAACTAACTTTTGTTACTGGCAAGCTGTTTTTGAGGCGGATTTTCTATGAATGTGTGCATAGAAAATCATCTAAGAGGGCGCGCGAGCACTGATTAGTTTAATGTAGTACTGACACCACGTTGTAAACTTGAATTTATTTCCTCACAGTCATTTTTAGTTTGCGTGAACTATACACAATACAGATTGTCACTATCCACCATACATGTTGCATTTTTGTATTGCGATATACTGTGACATGACATATTGTTACACCCCTAATATCTATTTATAAAAATAAAAAAAACTGTGTACTGTGCTAGACTAACTGGGACTGGTCACATCACTTGCATATTGATGCCCTATTGTTGGTTTGATTGCTTCTATTGCTCTCCTCATTTGTAAGTCACTTTGGATAAAAGCGTCTGCTAAATTATTAAATGTAAATGTAGGTACTAGATGGTCAATGTAAGCAGGGCATTATGGGAAGGCTGGTCCAGCTGTCTATCACCTGTGGTCCTCACTGGTCTCTCAGGTCATCTGGGTCTTATGAACGGGGCCAGTGTGGTTTAGGGGGTTTAAAACACACCTGTGGCTCCCTGTCTGTGCAGACATGTACATATCTGTCAACAAACCGTCTCTGAAAACCACTCTGACGCAGACGAGATACAGGTACAGCGTGATGTTAAAGGCCACAGCTGGGTAACAACATCACGGGTGGAATTTTCCAGGAGGTTTCTCTTTATTATCCTTGGATCAGTGGTCTGAATAACAGGGGATGGTCAGGTGTAAAGAAAAAACATTCAGGTCCTGAAATATCTTGGGTAAAATCAAGGCTACAGTCAAACACACTTTCATGTCAACCAGCAGAATACACATAATTATCTTGAAATGCTTTGCTAAACTTAACAAATTTATGCTAGTACTAAGATGCTATATACCAAATGCATATATGCATTCCCATATGCATATTTTATCTTTACCGTTTATACTGCGGGTAAAGGTAATTTGCTTGGTTTGGAGCTGTTTTTGTTGGCGAAATAGAGCAAAGCTACGGAAGCGTATTGCATTCACTTGAGGAAAAAAAATCTACTCTGTTTTTCTGAATTAACGAGTTAATTATCTCAGAATTACGAGATATTTTTTCATGGAAAAAGTTTTTGCTCTGTTTTTCTGAATTAACGAGTTCATATCTCAGAATTATGAGATACATTTTTCTTGAAAAACATTTTTTTCACTCTGTTTTTATGAATTAATGAGTTACTCATAATTTTGAGATAATTAAGTTATTAATTCAGAAAAACAGAGCAAAAAAAATTTTCCATGAAAAATTATCTCGTAATTCTGAGATAATTAACTAGGGCCCTAAAATTTCCGCGATCACGGAATCGCGGACGGAATCGCGGAATTGGCCAATTAACGCGGAATCTAGTGTTAACGCGGAATTTCGCGGAATTTTACATATTTAGAATGAAATTCTGTTTTTGTGTGGGAGAAGAACATATGTCTGGGGAAAATGCAGACAGGGGGAAGCAAATCTGGGCGACACGACCCCCCTCCCGTCATTTCAGCTCCAATGACGGCATCAAAACAATGAAAGCATGGCGAAGCAGCTCTCCACGGCTCTGCTTTCGTCGGCGAAAAAGATAAGAAACTCGACGCCAAGCCCTCAGTACCGAGCCGAGCAGTTCGCACGTGACTTTTATGAAGTGTTTCCCACACAGACTAATTCGTGGAAGTGCGGCACAGAATCAACACCGGCCGCCACATATTGCGTTTTGTAAAAAAATTAACGCTATTTAAAACACGCAGCGTATTCTTTCAGTTAGATTTCCTTTCCCTGCTCTCCCTCCGTCTCTCTGTCACTCACGCGTCTCTCTCACACACACACACACACACACACACACACACACACACACACACACACACACACACACCCCATCCCCTCCGTGCACGTATGTCTATGATGTGTCGGACTGGACAAAAGCGAAGTGACACTGCGCGAGAGAGACCGAGTGTGTCCGAGAGCGCGCTCGAGAGTGTGCGAGAGATACAGAGTGTGACTTTTATTTCAACTTATATAAACTAATATAATTTATTTTACTGGACAGTTTAAAGCTCAAAACCATATTTTGTTGTTACTTGAAGTACTTAGAGTGCAGTGTTATGTTGCATCATGCCGTATTTGTGCTGAAAAGTAAGAGTAAATGTCTGTTACCTCAAATTTAAGGTCATTCCTATTTTATTTGTGTACATTTTAATCATTAACATTAAAAGCACACTCTTTTTACAACTAAAATAACAGTAAAGTGTAAAAAAACCTGAATTCCCAAAAATTAAAATGGAAAAAACGGAATTTGCAAAAATTAAAACGGAAAAAACGGAATTTGGGAAAAAATAAAACGGTATTTGGGAAAAAATAAAACGGATTTTATAGGGCCCTAATTAACTCGTTAATTCAGAAAAACAGAGCAAAAACTTTTTCCCATAAAAAATTATCTCGTAATTCTGAGATAATTAACTCGTTAATTCAGAAAAACAGAGTCGATTTTTTTCCTCAAGTGTATGCAATACGCTTCCGTACAAAATAGACTCAAATGTAACTCACAATATTAACTTCTTGTTTATTGAACTGATGTATAAAATCAGTATCACATTTGCAATTGTGCAGATATTCAGGAAAAAACGCATACCTGCTTGTGCGATATTGCTAGAAATATAAGACAAAAAGGGGCACTTCTTTCTCCTGAATTTTGGGGTAATTCTAACAGCATTTACATCATGTAGTGAAAGCGTGCACTCTCTCAGGGCATTTTTGTTTGTTTTTTTGCAGAGTGAGTGACAGTTTATAATATCAGCTTCCACATCATTAAAACAACAATTGTGCTATTATCGTATTCATATCACACATTCCTACCAACCACCCCTGATGCTTTAGACAAAATGTTGCTGGGAAAGGAAGCAAGAAAACAAGGCGTTTCAAATAGTTTGGTTTTCCCTGCCTGCAGAATATTTCACTAACCGGTCAGTCGGATCCCCCATAAATAGGCCCAGAGATGATTAGAGCACAGCCCGAATGGACCAGAGAGATTCAGGCTTCAGGTTTCAGCTCTCACATGAAAAACAAAGATATGAGACTCCTGAGTAAATGTGCTTGAAGAATGTTTCAAGGGAAATTAATATCCTGTCCACAGGCTGACCTGGAATCTCAACTATTTTGAGAAAATTTCTTGTGTTTAGACGAGAATTAGATGATGTTAGATGAGAACGTGATGAGAGGAAAAGCTGTAGATTTCACAGAAACCACCATGTCAGGCAGCATCCATCAAGAAGTAGCAAAGATCTCAACTATTTCAGCAACCAGAAATATTTTTATTACAGACACAACAACAAATAAACTGGAGTAGAAACATAACTCTCTCATTAAAATGAGCAATTTAAATGTTTATATACAACTTTTTGTTTGAGGGCTGATTAATTATTGATCATACATTTAAAAAAAAAAAAAAATAATTAAAAAAAAAATTATTGATTATTAAATAAAGTTATTATTTATTATTAAGTAGAGTTAAACAATTAATTTCAGTGCATCACTGGCTAAAATACAAAAATCTGCAATAAAATATCAGAGATTTCAATATGAACTCATATTTCTCACTACATTCCAGATAATAAAAAAAAGAATAGTAAAAGTCTATTTATAGTTATGAAGTAATCAATTTAAAAACTATTTGCAAATATTATTTTATTTTAAAATATGCACACATTCAGTCTTATTCGTATGTCTCTAATATGTAAAAAACACATTCAGTTGTGAATTACATGAATCATGTAAATAATAGCATATTTTCAATTCAAAACGGTGACTTTTCAAAAAAAAAGGTTGAGTAGTTTGCATCACTGGATATTACTGTTGTTTAACTGAACATTTCTATTGTAAAACTGTCGTCAAATATTAAACATTTAGCTACTTACATCTTACCACACACTCTAAAAGCGTAGTGTTGGAATTAACACTCGTCTTCTGTGAACAGTAAGCCCCGCCTTCTTTGATTTGATTGGCCATCTCAGTCATTTTGACATTGACGAGCGCTGTTAGACTGGTGTGGCAAACTAGCCTTAAATGTAAAACCTTTTGTGATCCCAACAACAAAGGAAGCAGAGCAGCATCAGGAATATCAAATATTGGGAGGGACAAATATTGCAATCTTTCCACTAATATAAACAACATATCCGGTCCATTTTACAGAGCTTAAATTACCCTAACTCTCCTTGGCAAAACCACAACAACCTGAGAACTTCAAAGAAAGCGGTGCGTTCCAGGCCCTCAGTAGTTCGTAGGGCTGGGTATCGATTCAGATGTTCAAATTCGATTCGATTTCGATTCCCAAGCTCTCAATTCGATTCGATTTCGATTCTTGATTCGATTTCGATTCCTGATTTGATTCTCGATTTGACTATAATGAATATAGATGTAATACAAATCCTGCATTTATAAAAAAGAACAGTGGACATAAGTTTACAAGTGGTTAATTAATACAAAGACATTAAGAGCCACAAACCTGTATATATTAAACTCTTTTTATTTTAGGTACACTATACAGTAAATGCATACAATGAATAGACAGGATTTTGATGCAAGATGCAAAATTGATGCTGAAAATTGGACAAGTCAGAACAGTCGCACGCCTTGATCAAACAGGATCAGGTTATTTTATGTTTAAGATACTGTATATAGATAAATAAATATCAGTTATAATTTTTTAGACAATTTTTTATTACATTGATCTCACCTAAAATGTTTGTTTTTACAATGGGATAATTTTTTTGTTAAGAGTTTATGCAACACATGGAAGCTTGATTTCAATCTTTGAATTAGATTGAAAAAAGTAGCACGAATAAATACAATAGAATAAAGACACAAATAAAGAGACATAAAAATAAAAGTTTTTGGGTAGGTCAGAAATACTACAGAAACTGAATAAAGTAATGCAATGTAAAATAACACTGGATAGTCTTTTAGATCTGACTGAATTAAATACATAGTCTATTAATTCTGATTCCTTACAATTAATGCTATATTATGTTGTTTTGACAACAAAATGAATGACAGACACATATGGCTGCGTTCACTTTAAGAACTAGTGCACGGATACATTACTGTTTCATTACTGTCTGTCACACGCGTTTTATGCTTATTTAAGACATAACCGACTGTCTTTACGAGGTTACTCAACAAGACCAGAGTTTTTACATAATTTTGCTTGTTTTTAACTGTTAAAGCAATATAATCCACGAAAAAGATCTTTTGTTACTGGCGAGCTGTTTGTGAGGCGGATTTAGGCTTTACTGTATGTGTGCACGCAGTGAGAAACATCTCTGGGAGTGCGCGAGCACGGGATAGTTTAAAATTGCTTGAATGTTTAAACTGGTAAAACTTAAAAAGACGTGAAAATGATAAACGTTAGTTACGATGCAATGCTGGCCCCGATTGTGCAAGTGAATCATGTCCCGACTCCTAAACACGAGTGTGTATCGACGCCTGCAGCGCTTGCCTTGTGCAGAGAGAGAAGACGCAGCACCGCGAGCCCTGAATATGGAAAAAATCGATTCGTGGCCGTTGAGAATCGATTTTGAATCGACCACATTTTAAAAAACGATTAATCGAAAAATCAATTTTTTTGCCCAGCCCTAGTAGTTTGGCCACAATCCAACCAATCTGACCACAGCCAACTGTGTCCACTCAAACAAAAGCACTGAGACATGCGCTACCAACTACACACACGCTCAAACACACACACAGCTGAAACAACAGTGCTGGTGTAGCGCCCACTGACTGCATTCAGGTCACCAAAGGTCACAGCTAGACAGAAACGGCCAAACACTGTCATGCTCCTAATTTATGATCGTCCTCCTGCTGTGGAAAACACACAAACGTTTGCGTTTTTGTAAAGACAGTGATTAAAACGAAGAAGCACTTCACTAGGAGACTTGGACCAAATTTTCTGCTGATAATAACATTTACTCAAGACCTCACCAGTCCTGCATTCCTCAGCTCCTCAATGCTGTTACCGGGAAACTTCCCAGAGATCAAACACACTGATCAATAGTTCACGTGTCCTTGTGATCGTTTGTGTAAGGTCATTGCACTAACAGTCAGTACAATAAAAACAAACACACACATCCACATACGCAGAGTCCACAGGTCTACAACTCACTGACGATTCTGATTATGTGTGCGTGTCTCAGTTTTTATCCTGTGTTTCTAGTCTGATTATTAACGGGCCGGTTTCAAAGCATGTGTTGAGTGAAGAAGTCAGTGTGTAGAGACCTTAGCTATAGTTAGGGGACAAAATGTAAAAAGAAACAGCATTGTGCAGCCATAATAATTTTGGCATGATTAAAATGGAATGATAAATTATGTTGTTTAGGTCAGAGCAGTTTTAGTGCAGTGATGGGACAATATTCAATTCAATGCAAACTCAAAAACAAGCTGGACTTGGACATTAGAGCTTCTAGATCATAGATGTATCAAGCCAAAAAAACATTATTTATTATTATTATTTATTTACCTTTATTTTACCAGGAAATAGTCCCATTGAGATTCAGAATCTCTTTTTCAAGGGAGTCCTGGCCAAGACAGCAGAATAATAGTTCCATGTTAAAAAAGTACAAATACAAACATTAACAAAAACAAAACAAGCAAGGAAAAAAGTACATTTTGGCATTTTAACATAATCTCAACGTAATCACCAGCCGCTCTCAGTAACAGCACATGTGCATCTATACTCAAATAGTCCTTTATCCTCATTTTAAATTGTGTCATTGTCGGTAAACAGTCAAATTTTAGCTGATTTTGCAATTTATACCAGGAAAACGGTGCAAAACCTTTAAAGGCACTTTCACCGAAGACAGTTCGCGTTCGTGGGATTTCTTACATGATTTGCCCATATGATCTAAGATTACATTTCCTGGTAGTGACTTTAATAGTCAAATGAGAGAATAAGTAAGGAGGCAGTTTACAAAGTATGGCCTTAAAAAGCCTGCGATTGTGCATAGACGGCCAACCAACACTCTCATACAAGCTACAATGATGAGTACGGAAACTGGAATTAGTTACAAATCTTAGTGCTGCGTGATATACTGAATCCAGCATTTTCAAAGAGAATTTATTTGCATGCATGTATAAAATATCACCATAATCCAGCATTGACATAAATGTTGTTTGTATAAGTGTTTTTCTCGTACTAAAAGAGAAACAGCCTTTGTTTCTATGATAGAAACCCAACTTCACTCTTAGTTTTTTTTGTTAGACCCTCTATATGCATACAAAAAAAAAATATTACAAAAAAACATAAACATACAAAAAAAAAATGCAGCCAAACTAGGGCTGAGGGATTTTTGGCAAAATTCGATATATATATATTAGGCATGTGCCGGTATCAAATTTTCGTGCTGCGATTAATTGAATGAGCTTTTATCACGGTATACGGTATTATCACGATATTTTAATTGCTCAAGAGAAACAGATGGATTGCGGGTATCTAAAAAAACAACTTGCATCACAATGTGTAATTGTGATTTTCAAAACATGGTAACTAAACAGAATTTTATTAAGTTTAGTGACAACGTGTTACAATGTTTACATGGTACAATGACTGGTAGGGTACTGTTTGTATTCAAATAAATTCTTGTATTTGATTTTAATCTTAATTCAATATTGACTCATTTGGATAAATATTAGGTAGGCTTCAGTCTGCATGTTAATTTTTTTCAAGAAAAAAATATATCTCACATAATGCTGTAAACAGAGAGAAATTAAATATAATGCGGTTTTCATTATAATAACAATTATGTAATGACAAGTAAACATATAATTAATATGTAATAAAATGCACATATTTAGCAAAATGACAATTTTTTCTAGTCAACTAAAGTGCTGGTCATTAAATGGCTTTCCTGAGGTAAATGTAACGTTCTGTGACATAACTGTTCTCCTGCAGTTTTATTGACCTCTTTCCGTGAAAAACACTGATTGATCGACATTTTGTATGAGGCATAAACCTTAAGGTAAGTTGTACTGTATCTTTAAATAAAAAGTAACAGATGATCGGTTTACTTGAACTGAGGCGCAGCGATCTGTCACAATGGACAGAACCTTTTTTTCATATCAAAAGTAACCTGCTCTGTCTAGTCTGTCGGTGTCAGTGTCCTCTTTGCTCCGCGATTTTTCTCTGCGTGAGAGCGTGTGAAAAGTGTCAATTCCGTAAAGCGGCTTTCAGACAGAACGCGATTTGCTATTTTGCAAATAAAAAGTTGAACTATTTTTAACTTTGACCCCGGCGTGCTTTGGTCGACGCAGCAACAAAACGTCCCCGCGAGTATTCTGCGTCCTGTCTGAAAGGCGCTTGAGTCTTGAGCTGAATGCGTGAGAGTTGGCAGCCCTGCGGGAGGTAAATCGTCGGCAGCGTTCCTCCTTCCGCCATGCTTCTACTCCATGTGATGATTGTTTACATTAGACTAGAGTGCGCTCTGCGCCGCGTGCACACAGTGCTTATACATGTGGTGATTGTTTACATCAGAGTGCGCACGTGTTTTGCGGAGCATATACGCAGTGTTTAAGCGGTTGATAGAAAATTAGCTAATGCGTGTTCTAAAAGTCTAAATTCAAATCTATTATTTTTCACGGTATTTTGAAGTGGCCGCGATAACAATATCGTGCATATTCATTACCGCGATTTATCGCATTACCGAATACCGGCACATGTCTAATATATATCTCAATATTTTCGCATTTGCTCTGACTGTGGCTGAACTTCTATTACAAACTCAAATGAATGCAGTCAAATAAGAAATATAAGTCACCATGCCCTTGTTAAAGCACACTGAAAGCCCTTCCAATACTTTACGAGGTCAAAGGGCAGAGGTTTGGTTGTGGTCCCGCAAAATGCCTCGGGTGAAACTGATCTGCTATAATGAACTTAAAATGTCAATGTTATGTTCAGATGTGAACCTGGAGATTACGAGGCATCGCAGGTGAACAGACCTCAAAGTGTTTCCTTCGTGGGCTCGTAAAACTGTCTCTTCCCATGGTGCACTGCAGTAACTGAAGCACATCTGTGAAGCTGCCAGGGCTCAAGTCCCAGATCAAGATTAAGAGTGGATATTTTGATGCAAAAGACCATCACATACTTCAAATACCAAATAAATATTGTGAGTGATGCTTGACCATGCAAAAGTCAGCTAGGTCAGATCAGTTCACATGATTTGAGTGATCATTCAAGTCTGGAGGACAACACACAGATTCTGTCTGCATACAGATGCTTGTGTTTAGGAAGTGTGTCTCTCGTCTCAGGCTTTTGCTCGCTTGTTTCGATGGCGTTCCCTGCTAAACATTCACCCATATTTCAATCTGGGATTCCCCAGCAGACGTTCAGGTTAACACTTCTCAACTTTAATATCATTCCATTAACTCTAAGTATGAAAAATATATTGCCTGCAGATTTCTGCAATGTGGAAAATGTGGAATGCAGTCATAAAAATTTAATTTATAGTATAATATGGAATATCACAGATTTTGTAAAATTATGGATGAGATTACTTTTTATCAAAAGTAAGACTACAATTATTCAAATCAGGACTTACTACAAAACACCAAAAACAACTTAAAGTTGTTTGAAATGTATGACAGAGATATATATTACTATTGTATAGTAAAATGTACTTTTTAAAGTAATAATACAACTTTCCAATATTAAAACATAATTTTTAAGGAATATCACAACAAAAGATAATATTTAAAGAGATTATTTACATCCATGTTTATTTATACAGTAAACCTCTGTTGTGAGGCACAAATAAAATGCAATGTTGTGTTGTACAGGACCTGTTATATTTTCATTTTATTACATTTTAATAGATTCATTCATTGATTTGATTACATCCATTTTGTGTGTGTGTGTGTGGGGGGGGGGGGGGGGGGGGAATAATGTAATTGGGGAAAAAATAAAACTGATTTCATTGGCCCCTAGCAATACTATTACTTGAATGTTTGCCTCATAAAACACCACAAATGAATCCTTGGGTCAAATTTAACAAGAACATCGTAATCTACTCAGTAGCTCAAAATCATTAAGAACAGTGACGACGGCTGGAAATGTGACCTTTACAAGCCAGAGAGCTGATCAAAGACTCTGAACACCTTTAAAACTCAAAGCCACAACCGGAATACTTTAAAAACAGGATGAAAAAGACAAAACCACAGACATGTGTCAGATGTGTGGAAAGCCCTTCGATGTGGTGTGGATCAAAATGGAAAAGGCAACCTCAAGCATGTACAAAGAAAAATGCATGATCATGTTCACGCCAGCTAGACTGGAAAAAATAAAACCTGCACACACACACACACACCCCTACTGAGCTTATAAGTGACCGATTTGGAATGCTATACATAACCATGAAGCGCATTGAAAACTCGACTTAAATACGTTTAAGCACTCAAATTTAAACTACAACTGAAATAAAAAATAAATTAAACCCAAATATAGTAATATTTAAACAAAATAATAATCATAATAAATGACAAAACACAACAATATTTCCAAAAAATCTACTATAATTAAACTATAAAATGAAAACTGAAAATATCAAAATAAAAAAGCTAATTCAAAATATTAATAAAAAACTGTAATAATACCAAAATAAGACTTCTGACAATGCAATACTCTATTAAACATACAAATATATAGCGCACACAAATATTGAGTCTATTTGGATTACTAAAAGTATTCTTTATAAGACTGAGCTACTGTTTATCAATACTTTTTTTCCCTTATATTTTGGTAAAGTATATGATGTATAGAGCTTTTTCCAGTCCATTATGGGATTGTAAACTTCCCCAAAGGATGTGATGCAAAATAAAGCTGCATGCTTTTTGAATAGTCATTCAATGTTGGGAGTGTGCCTATGATTCCTTAAAACGTGGCCTACGTAGGAAGCTCACTAGGTTTTGGAGAAGTCAGAGAGGGAGGAAAAAAATAGATTGAAGGGCTGATTTTGAGATTGGAGATTGTGTGGGATAATGGCTGTGGTCTTTGGCATCAGGGAAGAGTTTCCATGATCCCTTTCAAACTCCCTGGAGCGCCGCTGCAGGCCAAACCGACAACATTTGCTCCTCTACCGTGTAGTTAAAAAAAGATCAGGGCTTTCTCCTTTACTCATTACTGTTACAAATCACCAAGGGCCCGTAACATTTAAGGACAAGGCAGACAATACTAAGTCAATATTCCACAGACATTAACTGTTAAACCTAAGAGTCACATTAGTCAAGAGCTCTGTTTGAGATCTCTTCCAAAACCTAGATTAACTAGACAGCAACTTAGGGCATCTTAAGCACATCCCAGACACAAAAGCTTTTCCAAAATGTAGGCAGCCTTCAGTCCCTCCAGAAAAATGCGATTATGCGATCGCATGATTCAGGGCATAATCACCCAAAGTCTGCATATTTATGCGGGGGCAGTATTTTTTTAAATACGCCGCACTTTCGCCGCATAAATTGCCGATTTCCGTGCAAAATATGCGGGGCTTGCATGATTTCATAATCCTCACATTTTCGTTGCAAAAAATTTACATATATCTTAACAGAAAGTTGAAAAATGTTGCATTTGCTTCAAACAAGAGCAGCCATTTCCCCCTGTTGCCATGGGAACGTTATGAAGTGACATAATTACGCGACGTGAACATCATCGAACAATCCTCGCATTTTCGTTGCAAAAAATTCACATTTGTCTTAACAGAAAGTTGAAAAATGTTGCATTTGCTTCACACATAGCCGCCGTTTCCCCCTGTTGCCATGGGAACGTTATGAAGTGACGTAATTACGCGACGTGAACATCATCGAAAAGCTGTAAAACAGGAGCACACTTTAATTTTTATATTTTATTTATTCATTTTTACAGAAGTTGTAGCATATTCCTTTTGTAAAGCTACAGCACTTGTTTGACTCATCAATGTTTTGTAAGTTTGATGTGTTTATTAAAGGGGTCATATAATGCCATTTTTTAACAAGCTAATATGATTCTTTAGGGTCTAAATTAAAAGTTTGTAATATACTTTAATTAAAAATTCTCATTAGTATTGTAAGAAAACACTTATTTTACCTGGTCAAAAACAGCTCTGTTTTCAGCACGCCGTTTCAGTGCATATGCCTTTAAATGATAATGAGCTTTGCTGACCCCGCCTCTCTGTTCTGTGCGTACACCGTTTGAACACAATAACACAATAACCATAACGCGTTGTTCAGTATAAACGTGGGATTATGAATTATATTGAGAACGTCATACATAGAAAACATGCCGTAATGTACCCTGAGTGTAAACCTTAGACGCATTCATTGTGAAGCGTGCAGCTAGCGATTTGCAAAGATTAATATAAATATTAATATAAAGTTTAATAAAACTTTACACTCACTTCTTCTGGAGGTTCAGCAGGAACACGAATATCTGGTACCGATCCTTTTTTCATGAGTAGCTTCTTAGCAAAACCAGCTTTATACTGATCCTCGTTTATAAAGCAGTCTGGTGTGTGAAATGATTCGTGCAAACATGAGAGCATTGACGTTGCTCGTGGGGAATATTCCCTTAGAAAACAAACTCAGCCACTGCGTCTTAAGCGGTTCGGATTTAGGAACATTAAAATGACTGCTGTGTTTGTTATTACACCCAAGAACAGAACACCACAATCGCTTAGTAGGGGTGTAAATATCAATCGATTCATATCGATCCATCGATTATACAGCCTGATGATTCGATGCATCGATGCGTCCGCAAGAATATCGAATGATGTGTTTATTTTGCCGCCTGTCTATTTTCAGCATCAGCTCCGACATATGCGTACAACCTATTCCTAAGCTGCGGGTGGCGCTAACCTCATTATTGTCTTCTACTTCACACCGCTTCACACGCGTTACTTACGTTTCACAGTCTATGTTCACACACATTGTTGAGTCTGACTTTCAAGAGCGATGGAACCGTCAGAGCGAGCTGGCAATGAAAGTGAAATGTTACACACTCCAGTCGGCGTCAAGTCATGGGTGTGGAAGTATTTTGGCTTCAGGAAAACAGATGGAGCAGTGGTAAGAGATGTTGCCGTTTGCAAAGAAGACTGCTATAGTGTAACATACACATTATGTGAATAGAATACTGTGGCGAGCAGGACGCGGCCGACGTGAGAGAACGGCGCGAGGCCGGTGGCGTGAGTGTTAATGAACGTCACCTGTGAGACGCACAAATGTTGTTTCTGTATTCTCAATAAAAGGCTAATTATTTTTTGTTGATTTATTTGAAACTAGATATCATGTATAAAAAAATATCGAGTATTGAATCGTCTCGAATAGAATCGTATCGTATCGTGGGAAATTCTGAAGTATTGAAAATAATCGAATCGTTGGCTTAAGAAATCGGTATCATATCGAATCGTCATTAAGGCTCCGATTTACACCCCAAGTATATACAGCGGCAAAATTAATCGTTAAACAGTTTGAACACCAGAATGCACTCTGTGTGCATGTTCTCTCAATCGTTTGCATCTCGGTTTGCTTACTGACACAAGTGATGGATCCGTCAACCGGTCCGATCCTCTCTTACACTGGCCTCGGGCCACCTTCATTGTCAAGCCCTACTCAGCATTCTAAGGTAGTGTGAAGGCATCAGTAACTCAAGACTGAATCTGAGCTCTAAAGCCTTTCAGAATGGCAATATGATATTCAGTAAAGCGAAAAAACAGCCTCGACAACATGTGCTGCTATTCATCTTGAGTTTGCAGTCCACATTTCCCAGCCGGCCTGGAAGTTAAAAAAAATATGCCACTAATTCCCCACCGGGACGTCATCAAATGACATGACAAGCAAAGCGATTCCAGCATCCACCACATCAAGAGCTGACAAAACATGTCATTCCTTATTCAAGGCAACAGCAGGGATGGAACGGCGGGAACCGTCCCAGTGGGATCCAGAACAGGAGAAAGAGAGAGAGGAAACGGATAGACCCAGACCTGTGACTTCATGAAGCATTTCCGGCTGAGAGACGAAGTGGGCTGTCTGTCGTAATAAGCAGAGCTCTAAATCTAAAAGGATGACAACAAATACAGCAACGAAGGAAAAAAAATAACAAGTCTAGACTAGTCATATTAAATCCTCACACTGAAAGCTAAATAAAAAGAATAAAATGCAAACGTCAACAGCTGCATTTTCAATGAATCCTTGCAGCATTTTGGCACAAATTCATCTGTTACTTGGGAGAATCTAGTCAAGTTAGACAGCAACATGGACAACAAATAACATGAACAAACCTACACTAGATAAAAGAAAATATGTTTTTGTTTCAGACCCTTACATTGGATTTGAGGAAACACCAAAATAGCATAATGAACAAAAGTAAATTAATGTGCTTAAAATGTAATAGTACGAGTATGAGATCATCAAACAACCTGTCCAGGTTCAGATCTGTCTAATTTGATGAGCTTCTACTAAATGACAGATGAATTTGCACCAAAATACTGTATCGTTTTACTGGATGATGACAGCATCAACAACAAGTGTTTTCACTACTGCTGAGACATCAAGAAAAAAACGGGTGTGTAAAACATGATTCATGCATGATGAACATGTTCGTACAACTGAAAACAATATTTCAGGGAATCAACCATTGTAACGCTGTCTTATGGGGTTTCAAAGGCCCCATGATGAATGTCAATGATGTCACTAGTTGACACACACAGACAGTGATGTGTACATGACAGCACATGATCATCAGGAAAACATGAAGGCAGCTAACTAGGTTTTAAAGCACAACCACTTGTTTGTGTTTGGGTCTTCTATCTTAATTTTAGCTTTTATGTTGAAGCCAAATAACCATAAATATTTCCATAGCAACATCCCATTATCCCAGTGGATTCAAGTGTACACATACACGCACCTCCTAATTCTCCCAGAGCGTTCAGAGCTCCTGCACACCTGTTTCCACAACAGTGACATAAACCAGAAACCACATCATAAATCCCAGTGAATAAATCCCACACTTTGATCAGGTTCATGATGACAGATCTCCGATGCACATCGCTCACATTACATGATCAGGCATCCCGAAGCAATCTTGTTCATGTACCGCCTCAATTAGTACATATTTACAAGTCTACTATCTTCTAAAGGGCTTTATTTTGTATGAATCAACAAATCAGCTGCAATTTGACTCATTCAAAATCAAAAGTAAGACATCAATGACAAATATCTGCAGCCGGTGTTTAGAGGAGCAGGGTTGGAAACGAGGCATTCCTTGATTTGACCCTAAAAAATATCATAATCAGTTTTCATACCTGCATCCTTCTTGTTTTTCCCAGCGTCTCTGCTCTTTTTCAGCACGGCCTTAAACATGGCGTGACTCCAGGAATCCCTTCACGATTAAGCTGCTGTGGAAACACGAGAGATTGTTCACATGAAGCAGCAGGTTTGTACACAGTTGGTTTGGTAAATTCAGAAGATCTTACAGTCTAGAGTTACACTCCACCCTAGAGAAAACTCTCCAAAGAGATCTTAGAAATATATACTTCATACTACGTACTACATGCTCTTTAATATCCCAGGGGCGTTGATTTTTATTAAAGCTAACAGATTTACACTTTCTTTAATGGTGGTCACATTCCTTGTATCATCGGAAAACGTAAACTATATTATCGCCCAGCTATAATCTGTTGAATGTGACTGTAAGGCATGAATACATATAATAAACATTAACGATTATTAATATCACCATTTTCTGTAAAGCTGCTTTGAAAATGTTTTGTGAAAAGTGCTACAAATAAAATTGACTTAAATTAAAATTCAATTACCATGCCTTTATCGTTTACGTTTGCTACTACCTATCATAAAAATATGAATTATTAACAATACAATAATCTAAACAATGAAATAAACTTAAACATTGAACCTCAGCAATTGTTGTGTGAAAATGCTGACAAAAATGTACACCAACAATTCTGCCACTAAATGTTTTCTTAAATGTTAGTGCACTTGTTTACCAAGAAGACAACGGTGTCAGAAAAGAGTTTGAGATGAAATATAAGATGTGTATAGTGTTAAAAAAAGAAAAAAATCAAGGTAAACATCACTTATGAACAGAATATTTTGATCAAATGTAGGGCTGGGTATCAATTCAGATTCAGGTTCAAATTCGATTCGATTTCGATTCGCAAGCTCTCAATTCGATTCGATTTCGATTCTCGATTCGATTTTCGATTTCGATTCCTGATTCGATTCTCGATTCGACTATAATGAATATAGATGTAATACAAATCCTGCATTTATAAAAAAGAACAGTGGACATAAGTTTACAAGTGGTTAATTAATACAAAGACATTAAGAGCCACAAACCTGTATACATAAAACTCTTTTTATTTTAGGTACACTATACACTAAATGCATACAATGAATAGACAGGATTTTGATGCAAGATGCAAAATTGATGCTGAAAATTGGACAAGTCAGAACAGTCGCACGCCTTGATCAAACAGGATCAGGTTATTTTATGTTTAAGATACTGTATATAGATAAATAAATATCAGTTATAATTTTTTAGACAATTTTTTATTACATTGATCTCACCTAAAATGTTTGTTTTTACAATGGGATAATTTTTTTGTTAAGAGTTTAAGCAACACATGGAAGCTTGATTTCAATCTTTGAATTAGATTGAAAAAAAGTAGCAAAAATCTAAATACAAACACAAATAAAGAGACATAAAAAGAAAAGTTTTTGGGTAGGTCAGAAATACTACAGAAACTGAATAAAGTAATGCAATGTAAAATAACACTGGATAGTCTTTTAGATCTGACTGAATTAAATACAGGCTATTAATTCTGATTCCTTACAATTAATGCTATATTATGTTGTTTTGACAACAAAATGAATGACAGACACATATGGCTGTGTTCACTTTAAGAACTAGTGCACGGATACATTACTGTTTCATTACTGTCTGTCACACGCGTTTTATGCTTATTTAAGACATAACCGACTGTCTTTACGAGGTTACTCAACAAGACCAAAGTTTTTACATAATTTTGCGTGTTTTTAACTGTTAAAGCGATATAATCCACGAAAAAGATCTTTTGTTACTGGCGAGCTGTTTGTGAGGCGGATTTAGGCTTTACTGTATGTGTGCACGCAGTGAGAAACATCTCTGGGAGTGCGCGAGCACGGGATAGTTTAAAATTGCTTGAATGTTTAAACTGGTAAAACTTAAAAAGACGTGAAAATGATAAACGTTAGTTACGATGCAATGCTGGCCCGATTGTGCAAGTGAATCATGTCCCGACTCCTAAACACGAGTGTGTATCGACGCCTGCAGCGCTTGCCTTGTGCAGAGAGAGAAGACGCAGCACCGCGAGCCCTGAATATGGAAAAAAAACGATTCGTGGCCGTTGAGAATCGATTTTGAATCGACCACATTTTAAAAAACGATTAATCGAAAAATCAATTTTTTTAATATAATCAAATGCCATTTTAAGTGCAGAATGAGAATTTCAGATAACCTTGGTTCAGAAAAGTGATGGTTTAGAACACAAAGGCAAAATGTATACAATTCTTGTGATGCATTTACAGTACGTCCACGTTATTAATAGACAAATAAAATAAAATAGTGTGTTTTAAGGGCCAAAAGAGCTCAGTTTTAAAAATATATAAATATCCTAGGGCAGGGGTGCCCAATCCTGCTCCTGGCGATCGACTGTCCTGCACAGTTCATCTCCAACCCTAATCAAACACACCTGAATATAATTTTCAAGTGATCCTAAAGACCTTAATTGGTTGCTTCAGGTGTGTTTGATTAGGGTTTGAGATGAACTGTGCAGGACAGTCGATCGCCAGGAGCAGGATTGGGCACCCCTGTCCTAGGGGAATAAAGAATATCAAAAAAGAGCATTATCTAATAGCTCCTTGTATATTTTATTTCTCTGTTTGGAGATTTTTCCCACAGTCAACCCACTCCAGTCCAACGTGTGATCGCTGGTGGGCCGGCATGGAAAGAATTCTTCAATATTTGCACAGAGCGGCTCTGCTCCGCTATCTTGTTATTCCGGAAAACAAGCTGTTGGATTCCCAGCATTCCACATCTAATTGATGCTAAACGGCTGAACTTGGGCTTCTCGTGCCACTGGTCATAATAGTTCCTTCACCTCTCAGAATTAGCAGCACAGGTCAAACACATTACAGCACGTCTATTTATCCAGTTAGACTGTTTCTGCGCTGTAAACTTCACTCGGGGTGCGTCTTGCTGTTAGTTTGTTTAAATTAAACGGGAAGGTGACTGAACACAAATACATCAGGTGTGTGCAACACATCATTATTATCATCAATTTCAATCCCTGGGCAATGTTATAGTAGAAAGAAATCATGCTTAAGACACTATTTGATCTATATATAGTTCTTTTTTAGGTTTTTATTGTATTTATTTATTTAGACACAAATAAAATAACACTTTAACAAAAAAATAGTACTTGGACAATATAATAATGACAATAAAGCCATGATAGCTATAATAAAAGGAAAATAATGGTAGCTCATAACAGTTAGCCTAACTATTTTGTCTAACTCGGTACCGTATTCTAATGTAAGCTAATGCTTCGTATAACACTTATCTACACAAAGAACCTGAGGATCATGCACTTGACTTCAAAAATTTCAAATCAGGATATTTTGCAAAAATCGAATTTTTAAAAAAAAATTCCAAACCCAATCTATTTTGTAGTTATTGTATTTTCTATAATAGGTCTGGACTCAATGGAAGAATACTCTCTAGCCTACTCATTTTCCCCATAATTTGATACATTTCTCAAAGAGATGATTCATTGTTATCCTCTCCATCACATAGATTTCTTTATGTTGGTCTGTTTGTTACATTTTTGTACTACCAATGGTTTTCTCACTACCTCCTCTGAGAAAACAGCCTTGCTACAAAGACTAGTGGTAACAGTGAAATAAAAAGTGTGCCTGACAGCTCTGCTCAGATGAGACGAGACAAGGTGAGGGTCTGAATCTGGAGTCGTGCTGAACTCTCAGCAGACACCTCAGCATTGAGATCAAGCATGAAGAAAATCCTGCCGGTCTCTCCCCTTGAGACGAGCGAGCGCCCCGATCCGCATCGATTCAAGCTCCTCGATGAGAAGGCCTGTTGCGACCTCATCCAGAGTGAGAAGTCAAAAGTTGAGGAGCGATGCAGGAAGATTCGGTACAGAAACAGATCCGCTTATATTTCAAAACAAAGTTCAAAAGAAACGCTGGACCCCAACAAGAGGCAAACAAATTGGGTTCACACTGCTAATCTGGTTGAAAACTGGCACCTGCAAGCAGCTTTTTTTGCTGAGTTTAGCTTGCAAGAAAAAGCACTGTAAATAAGCTCAAATAATTTTGCAGATTACATATAAATGCTACAAATACAGTGTTACGATCACACATTCCTCCCGCTTATACAGTTTCAAACGTTAAACTAGCACTTGTACACACACAAAAAAATACTATGGAAGTCAATGTGGTTCATCAACTGTTTGGTTTACTGACATTCAACAAAATATCTTATTTTGTGTTCAGCAAAAGAAATAAATTCATACAGGTTTGGAACAACTTGAGGGTGAGTAAATGATGACAGATTTTTAATTTATGGGTGAATTATCCCTTTTACTTAATAGTATACGACTTTTAATGTGAACAATACATGTTTACATTAAAAGTCGTATACTATTATGTACAAAAATACCCTTAACTAAGGATTATTAATGTTAACATCTCTATACACACTAGGGGTGTCACTTTTGAGAAAAATCAAATTCGAACGGATATCAAATATCAAGCAATGTATTCGAATATATTCGAATATCTACGAAACTAAAAGGACTGCGCATGTGCAATGACGTATTACGCACGGAGCGAGCTGTTCTTCCTGTTGAAGCGAGTGTCATAAATGAGTGTTCCGTTATTAAAAAATTCTCATTTCACTCAGCGTCTGTGAAGTGAAGCAGGACAACGTCCCACCAGCGCTTGTTTCAGATTATCATCCACGGACGACTGGTTTTGGGCGCAGGGTTTTACTGCGTGATCAATATAAGCAGGCAAGCAGCACGGCAAATCATGCTCATCGTCTCCAAATCATGACCAGAGACGGATAAATATCAAGTCTGCTGTTTAAAACAAATAAAGAACCAATAGAGGAGAATAGTTATGCGCGAACAGCGGCATATTCGTGCAGTGTGCGCATGTCAAAAAATCAATTCCGATTTGAATCTTGTGACATATAACGCGCACATTACTTTATGTATCGTTCATGTAAACACCGTGTTCGGATTCATCAATCGGATTGTCCATTTCCAGACACTACTTTTTAGATGAGTTGGGGTAGAAATTGTCCGCTCAGGCTGGCCGTTCTGTGCGTTATCTTCCATTTTCAAAACAGGGTGGCTATTGGCTATTATTCGCTTGATTTGGTGATGAGCTTACGCTACAATACGTTTAGAGTGCCCGCTACTGGATGAGATGGCAAACAATAAAATAAAAAACAAACGGTCTAATCATAGACTGTAAAAAATGCGCTAAACATGGCACTTTAAAAACCGGTTAGTTTATTTATAGTTCGATTACGGATATTTCACGTCATGTTCGAATGCATATTCGAATATCGAATAAAAAGTGACAGCCCTAATACACACTGCTATGAAGTATTGCAATAAAAAAAATAAAGTTTGTGTGGATTGTATCCACACTTCTACAAAATGTACCCAAGACCAACTCTGATCTGAATGTGATCCGTCTCCATTTGAGTTTTTCCATCCTGTCTGTTGTTCCTGTTACAGGATAGTGAAGTGAACCTCCTAAAAGACTCAAATGTGCAGCACATGCGAGCAATTACAGCAGCACGTCTCATTCCAGACGACCTCTCTCACTCCATCCATCCCTGAAGCAGCTACGAGCAAAACTGCAGCGGACAGATTCCTCAAACTCTTGAACGGATAAGAGGAGGGAGCAGGAATTCTGACACCTTCACAATCAAGCAGAGCTGGCTGACACATGAGATATTTTTCAGCCTTTTTACTTTGATATTTATACATCTTTCTCAGAAAAAGCTTAGAGCTAAAAGGGGTGAATGTTTTAAAATGAATCTGGAATCTTCAGTTCAAACAAAAAGCCAGTAGATTCAGTAAAATACAGTACAAATCTAGTTAAAAGTAATCAAGGCAGTGCTTCTCATTAAATGGAAAAAATGGAAGAACAGTTATATGCACCAATATAACAGTGCAAACAGCAATATTTAGGCCTGCATTTTTTTTGCTGTACATTTTAATATCTGAAAAAATGCCACATTTTAAATAATGCTTTAAATGAACCGTTGGATTGGAGTTTTAAATCAATTCAGTGAAACAAGCTATTTGTAAATAAATAAAATCAAAATTAAACTTCAACTCAATATTAAGTTTTAATGCTATTAACCCAAAAAAGATTGCTGTATTATATTCAAAACACACATTTTTAATGCCTCTGAATTATCAACATTATGTTACACATACTTTCTGTCTTCTGATTGATAGTTTACACTTGTTTAGCAAAAACTAAGCTTGTATATATCATCTTACTAAGACATATTTGTATGCATTTTATGTAAGTAGTCTGCTTTACTGCTATAAAGATATCATTGACTAACATTACATTTTATCTTACTTTTTGGCCATATATTTTTTCCTCAAATATGAGCTCCATATTCTCCTATATCATATTATACGAGCCATAAAAGCCTGATATATCAAATATGATAAAAACACATATGCAAACTTTTTTTTTTTTTTTTTTTTTTTTATGTCTAAAAGTTCAACTGTTGTCTAAAAAGTTAAACCGTTCAATAAAAAAGAAATAACGTGGTTAAAACATCTCGGGCCACAAAAAAGGATCACGAAACTAGTGAAGGTCAGATCAATCTGGTCAGACCAGGCTCAAGGTCAGGAGTTTCTGAAGGGTCTGAAGACCATAAAGACTGACAGCGAGAGGTCCACGTGTCCCGTCATCGTTTCCCTCACATCTGATCCGACCCAGGAACGAAATTAAATCAACATGTGGCTCTCTGACTGAACAAAGACTTTGGCAGAACAATCTCAACCATGCAAGATGAAGATACCATATCCTGAGGAACGGGGAAAAGAAATCCCAGAGAAATCCCATGGACTATCTCCACAGGAATGACCATGTGGCAGGGCTATAGGTATCTGGGCTCTATAAAGCAGCTTTATCTCACTCTCGTTCTAAAGGGGGTCTTGCTGCTCCAATGACTTGGCTATCAGCATTATCTCAGTGAGCCTCTCAGCAGCCCATTACACACAGAGACCCCTAAAGCCTGAAAGTTACTTAAGAGCAGAGCAAAGGAAAGCACGCTTCTTTAAAGGGCATATTGCAGGTTAGAGGACCCCACGAGTCAATGTATAGAAAAATAATGTAGGAACTAGCACTATAAATACTCTAAAGAAGCTTCTGGAGTCGCTTTTGTGAGAAAATTGTACTTCCGCATCTGAAAGTGGGCGTGGCGGGCGTGACGTAACGGGCGGGAGAGCGGTCGATTCAAGCAACAGGAAAACAAGTTAAACTCCATCATCTCGCCGGGATGATAATCCTCCGATCTGAAGTGAACGCTACACACGACCGCGTTTCTCGAAGCCGATGCGGAAGAGAAATCCCGTCTCTTCACCTGCACAAACCGCACCAGGCACGAAAGATATACAGCATCGTCCTTGTTCTTGTTTGAAAACCTGTGGACTCGATGTACTGACAGGCCGGAGTTTTTGCAACCTCCACAAACACAATAATTTACCATGACGATGATAAATTGAAATACAAAAACTACCGAAAACACACTGACTCACGGCCGCTCTCACTGAATGCCAACTTACTCTGCACTGAGCGGAGGCTGAGGCTCCGTAAAAAAAGACGTGACGTAAAATTACGCGATGTTGAAAAAAAAAAGCCGTTTTTACGAGCAGTCCAAGAAACGCTCACTTTAGCTACTAAATTAGCAAATGCGACCAAAATTTGTAAGGGTGCGACGACAATTTTTCCTAGGTCGCACCAGTGCACCTAACGTTCTCCCATGATCGCATCCGCTGCCTCTCCACAAACGAGTCTTTTGTTCTCCTTGCACGCATGGTTGGATCATATCGTGGTCTAAACCAATCAGAGATAGAGATTGGGTGGGTCTTTGCCTCTGATTGGCTGTGGTTCAGATATTCCTGTAGGACTAAAATGCTCCGTGCTGTGTGATTGAAATAAATTGCGACCTGTCACCTGAGCACCAGAGAATCAGTTACGGCAATCAGCAGCATCAGCTAAATAAACGCAAGAAAACAGACAACGAAGAAACTTTTAAAAATGTAGGCTACTTGAACTAGGGCTAGGTAAAAAAATATTGATTTCTCGATTTTAATCGATTCTCATTTTTACGAACCGTTGGGCTATGCTGTTTTCAGTTGATGAATGAATGGAACACTGTAGCGAGGATCCCATCCAATAAATCGCAATAATCTTTGTGCTTTGTTACTATTGATATGAAACAAAGTCTCAGATTTCAAATTAGGTCAATTTTCTTACGAAATGCAAAAACATAAATAGTGTTTTGACGCTGTGGCGTGAGATCGCTCTGGCTCAGCTCAAGAGAAGCAGCAGCACGGAGCGCACATGATCTTCTCTTGCGCCTTAATAATACCAGTTACAGCGCAAAATAAACATGAACGAGCATCTGAAAGTGTGTTAAAAGATAGAGTACAACTTATCGAAATCCGTATCTTTCACATGGAATCGCTCAATCAGTGTTTCAACCGTGGAAAGACGTCAGTAAAACGCTTGTAAACAATGTAATGTGACGTCACATTTACCTCAGAAAAAACATATCCAGTGACCATAAACTTGTTAGCTAGTTAGAAAAATTAACTCTAGAGGAGCATTTTGCCAAAAATATGCACCATATTACATATTCATTATAATTTTTTATGTTTTTCCATATTTAATGCATGTTGTTTGAAAAAAATCTGGCAAATTTTTATGCAGCCATCATTTAAATGTTTATATTTCATATAACTTTATTATAAAAATAAATAAAAGTGTAATTTAAGTGTTTGTGTACAAATCAGGTAATTTTTACCTTCAATATTATAGTAGGCTAATGAAGCATAGTGGGCTACAACTAGGGGTGTAACGGTACATGTATTCGTATTGAACCGTTTCGGTTCGAGGCTTCCGGTTCGGTACGCATACAAACCGAACGATTCCTTGGACCATTTTTCCTGCCGACTAAATCCGCGACGGCGCGACCACCACAAAGTTGCGCAACAAATGGCAAGCGTAATGAAAGCGGAACGAAACTGCGGTACTCATTATGTGCTTCACGGATCGTTTATCAGTTCGGACCAGCAACATCTGTGCAGCGCAAGCCGATCTCGGTCAATCGACACCGTACACAGCACTAAGAGATCCAGTAAAGAAACACATTTGAATTCGCCACTGAAGTAATACTTATAACATCGCTGCAAGATCTAGTGAGAAGCATTCACATTTCTCCGTTATTAACCGTAGATCTCTATTAGATCAAACAGCGCTGACGTGGAAACCAGGAGAAATATTGTGCCGTTGAATGAACTAGTAATACTTTACGTCCACAGACCAGCAACATTCACCATGGATTTAATATAGTAACACTAAATGTAACCAGTTTGGCAGCAATAGTAAAATGCTTTCAAGTACTACTTCACACATCTTTTTCCAGCACTTCAAAACTCAAATATTATATAAATAAATATATGAAGAGTTCAGATGCAAAAGCCTCTAAGTGCCATTTGAAATTTTCTTCTAGAATGATCATTTTTATGAAGCTCGTATATTTAAGTTCAGTAATTTCACTCAAATGACGATTAATAGGTGATCTTCGTTGCCATTTAAGTGAAATTACTGAACTTAAATAAGCTTGATAAAAATGATCATTCTAGAAGAAAATTTCAAATGGCTTTTGCATCTGAACTCTTCATATATTTAAATGTTATTTTTAATGTGATGACCAAAACATTATTTGTTAATCCTTCAAAGATGACACCAATTTATAAACCTGAAAGTTTTAAGATGTAGGAAAACTCACACTTATTTAAAAAATATTTTTTCTTTTAACAAATAGGAAATTTCTCTGGCAAATTTCTCTTTTTTTTTTAAGATTTATATTTTTATATACAGTATAATTGTACAGTATAAAAAAAAACTACACCTTATTCTTGTTTAAAAGCATTTACATAATATATATGAATATATGAAGCGTGATAAAAAGGTGACCTTGAAATTGTGGCGTTAAAGGCGACGCGAGACGAGAAAAAATTGAGTGCACCTAAATTTTGTGCTGGTGCACCTAAATAAAAAAGTTAGGCGCACCAGTGCAACCAAGGCAAAAAGTTAGTCTGGAGCCCTGTAAAGTTATGCTTTTTCAAATATTATTACCCTTCATGCAATGTGTAATATAGCTGTTTGAGAATGTAAAAGGTCTGCAAAGTTTTAAAGATCAAAGCGCACAACAAATAAAGTTATTATTTAGAAAGAAAGAATCTATTCTGAACTGCTGAAATAAGATGTTGGTAATTCCAGTCTCACTTCCTGTTACAAACCAACGTAACAATGTAACACATTAGCATAATGCCAGTCTATGGTCTTCATTGGCTGCCTGCGAACGACGTCTACTCGCTGTAGCTGAGACTGGAAGAGTTTGGTTCGTGTTGTCGTCAAGTCAAGAAGACGCTGTTTTCAAAAGGATGAAATTGATACGGAAAGACCGACGCAACAATCACTGTTCATGAAGCGCTGAGGAAGATCCAGAGCTGTAACTAAGGTTAGAGAAAAGATTGAGCTCTTTAAGAGCAAAATTTCTTGAAAATCACTTTCTTAATTTGTCATAAGCAATCTCATGTCGACTAATTAACTTCTTCATCAACTATTCATCACAAAATTAAGAGTTATGCATATTAATGTTGTGATGCCTAAATTACTTAAGCACTACAACATTTGTGACCTGATCCAGCAAAATGAGTCACAGTGACCCAAATTTCAAAATTTAGATTTTGGTATTAATGGAAAGAGGAGACCATAAGCTTTCAAATGATATCCTAGTCAAAGGCATGCCTTGAATGGTTGTGAAGATATACACATTTGAATTATGGTCGTCTGCCCTCTTTTTCCAATTGAAAACCTGAGAAAATCGCTTTTAAAGTTTTTTGCCCTTTTTTTGTTGATATCTTTCAAAATCCATTGCATTTAAAGGGATAAACTATTTATTTTACAGCTTACATTAATATATATATAAATGCTATTAAACCAGGCTGAAGCTCAAATTATTTTAAAGTTTTTATTTGAATAAATAATTTAAAAGTACCTTTTACAAAGATTTACTAAAATCAGAAAGATTGAACAGAGGTGCTACATATTTGCTTGAGAGAGAGAGTGTGTGTGTGTGTGTGTGTGTGTGTGTGTGTGTGTGTGTGTGTGTGTGTGTGTGTGCGTGCGTGCGTGCGTGCGTGTGTGTGTGTGCGTGCGTGCGTGCGTGCGTGCGTGTGTGTGTGTGTGTGTGTGTGTGTGTGTGTGTGTGTGTGTGTAAGAGAAAGTGAGAGAGGCAGAGAGACAAGGAAACAGAGATCAAATAATGCTAGTCTGTGCAATCATATCTTTGTGTAGGCTAGTTGACAATAACAGTGTAACAAATTCATAACGGAGATACCAACAGTTAAATTTTGGGTTAATCAAACACATTGTAATGGATTCTGCTTGCAGATAAATACACTCACTCACATTTGCACTCACTCACATCCATACACAGTAAATACACTCACTCAGATTCAAATTTGACATTAAATTCACCTTTCAGCTCTTTTCTTCTAAGCTGGGCAGGGAGAGGGACAACTTACTTTCTCAACTGGCGGTTTTGGGCAAATCTCACGGATATCTTTGTACAGATCTGAAATTCGCATCCGAAATTTTCGCACGTAAAAAAAAAAAAAATCGACCTCACGTTATGTCAATCACGCTTGCACACTGTCTACGAAACTTTCATCCGTTATATATATATATATAAAAAGTAAGCTTTTCGCATCCGTAGCAAGCAGTTTGAATGGTGTTTTGACAATTCGGAGCCACCGAATCAATACGAAAAAACGCATATGAAAAAAACGCGGACTCAGTGTGCAATGGCCAGGGGGCTTGATGACGCTTTGGCAACTTTGCTCTCTTTTGACAGCGACATTTCTCAAATTAATAATATTTAATCTTTCTGAGGAGATCTGCTAGCTTGTTTATTACACAGAGCGCTCGCTGCGAGTCTGACAGGAGGGTGGTTGGACCAATCGCGTGCCGGTCAGTCGAAACGGCTTCCCATCGACAAATGATCAGCATTTGTGTACATTTCTAAGCTTTTTGATTGGTTCTATACAACGTATAACATCATTTGGAGAGCAGAGATAGTGACGTTTCAGGGGATACCCGGGAAATGCTCAGAGGTGAGATAGGAGTTGAGAAAAGCAATGTTCATTTCCAGCGAATTTAGTAAAACTTTGTACACTTTAATAGTAATTTAAATACCTTTACTCAATTATCTGGACTACGAAACTTTGGGAGATTATTTTTGAATGTCTGTTCTTTGAAATTATCAACAAAAAAAAAATCTATTATTTCATTGTTTTTCCACATAATCGGCCCATATCTTAAAATGGAACGTTGCGACTTCGGACTCATTTCGCCAGATCGGGTCACATTTGTGTAATTGCCCATGAATATAACATGAAATAGACGGGAATTTTATTATCGGTGCATCCCAATGGAAAACATCACAGACTTCACTTGTAAACAGTGTATTGTGGCAGTTCAGAGGAACAACAGTGAAACTTTTCCCTGGGTTCTGCAATCATTCTTATGAACACCTGCACCAAACTTGTTTCTAGTTAAAGATCTTGTTTCCACCATGTCACAATTCTACCCCACCTTAAAAAAACACTGCTCAGCTAAACAATAGACAGGTTGAAGTGTTGACGGTACCATCTGCAGTATTGTTCTTCTGATCGCCTCTGGCTTCTTCCACACACACACTGAACCGTCACAGGCCAGATGAGCCCTGCGTGTCCTCGAGACTCTCACAATTACAGCAGGTCAATCTCAACCGCCGCCAAGATCCACACACTTTTCCATTCTCTCGCTCTCCAAGCAACTCTTTTCAATGAGCTATTTGACATGAATGATTCCTCAGAGTCCGTGTCCGGCGTCATGACAACCACAAAACCAACAGAGTCGGGCCTGCTTCTGTGACGGATCATTACAACTAACCTGTACATTTTCCATGCATGGATAATGCATATGCATTTAGATGGATAAAATACGAAAACCATCATTTTTAAAAGAAGATTTTAACTTAATATGGTTTATAATTTTAAATCATATTAGGTCATGGTCAAGGTAGCATTTATTGTCTCCCTTAGGAGAAATTTGTTTTAGATTAGGAAACTGCTGCAACATCAACACAAAACACATGTAATGACATTAACAAACATTACAAATCCTAAAACCCTGCATCATAAAATCAGTACATATCATAACACAACCCTCACTTACTTTGGTTTGAGTGGATGATTGTCTGCATGTGCTACACTGACTTCAACAATGAAACACTTGCGATTTTATTATGAAGAATTTCTTCACTTTTTACTGTCTTTAATCAAAATGTTTCAAACAATACATGTTTTCATTGGAATAAAGTTTTAATCCATAGTTAATTGTATCCCCTCAGTATCACTTGGCCAAAATCATCTTAACTAAAAAAGATTTGATGAATTCTTAAAAAGTTAAAGAGCTGAAAAAATACTACATAACAGGAACGACCCGACCGTGTCTTTATGGCAAGAAAATGACAGACATCCTTTTCTGAAATGGAGAATTTAATTGCTCTAATGGACAGAGACTGTGAGAATAATGGACACGTTAATAGGAACCGTTAAATGCCCATTGACGAAAATAACCAGAACAAGATAACAGGTGATTGCAGACGGAGAGAAGAATTCTTCACCTTGAAACGGGAAATGAGCAAGAAAAAGACAATGAGCAACTGGAGCGGGCCGTATCTCAGCTCTATAGACTGCAATGCATTCACAATGACATGAAAGGAAAAGAGCAACAATTACGTTTTTAATACGAGTTTACTTCAGTCCATCAAACAGCTCTGGGAAACCAGGAAGAGAAGTCTGGAAAAATGGAAAAATTGCATCTAAATTATTCATATTCACTCTCAACACGAGAGTTAAACAAGCAATTGCTATCATTTTTCACTTCACTCTCATTCTGCCAGTTCAAATCTAGACTAAAAACACATCTCTTTGCCCTAGCATACACATAACACATTATATAGACTTCTATAATTCAATGTTAGGCTGCATAGATTAGGTCAGCCGAAACCGGGAACACTTCCCATAAATCCTGATGTACTTGTTACATCATAAGAAGGATGGCGTCTACGCTAATATTAATCTCTCTCTCCGTTTATCCTGAGGTTTACCGCAGTCCGCCGGATCCAGGCCGTATCCGGATCTGATGAAGGGCCTGGACACGACGACAACGCAGTCCTGAAGTGTCAACTAGTCCCTCCTTCCCTTCACCTCTGTACAGATAAATCGTTGTTGGGATAATTACGGTTCACGTGGCTACGCGGAAGCAATAAAAAATTCTGTATTGAAAATTTTTCAAGGCTTGTACCTAGGAACCTATTTCTAGGGCTGTCGCGGTTATGGAATTTCCCTTGCGGTAATGTTGAGTGGCTCAATAGCGCGATATGCGGTATTACCGCCATTTATTTATTTAATTTATATGTATTTGTTGCTATATAAATAAAGTTTACGATGTGGACAAAAATGAGGACATTTTCAGTAACCAATGTAACCGAAACTAAACAGCGTCTATATGCGCATTGAGAGGCTTTCACTCAGCGCACATATTGTTATGACAACGGACTTTGAGTCACAGGGTGAGTCATTAAACCGTTCATTCAACGAACACATTCAAAAAAGCTGATTCATTAAAAGAGATGTAATGAAACAAGGTGTTAATTATTTTTAACTTTGAGTTCCACTTTTCAAGGCTCAGCTGAGCAGCAATGCGTCGCATGGGTAACGCTGAAGCTGATGCTTCACTTAAATTAGAGACCGATATGGCATTGATTCAATGCGTGACTTGCTGATTTTAATTCCCCGCGGCTTCCTCGCGCTGTGGGATGCTGACCAGCGTTGCTTCTGACGCGCATTTATGGGAAATACCCGTGACGTGAACGTAAAAAGGATGATACGACAAATATTTCGCTCTCCTTTGACACGGCAACCTTTTCACGACTTCAAAGACAGACGCAGGTAATCGCACGCGCTCTGCCGATCTCTCTCATTCACTGTCTGTGTGAAGCCTCTAGGCTACACATCACCAAGATAAACAGTCTTTTTTTATCATTATGAACTTGTTCAACATTCAATACACATGCATGAAGTTCAAAACAAGAAGGGTATAGCCTTATAAAAAACGTGAATATCGCGGTTGTTGCGGTTACGTGCAATCCTCTGCGGTTGACTTGTCAGAAGCGCGGTACTACGATATTGCGGTTATCGCGACAGCCCTACCTATTTCATGGTTTGCGTTCTCGAGCCACCAGGCACTGTTGTTGTTGCGATGAGCGGCCGGAGCGCATTAAGAGTTTTCTGTTAGAACGGTGTCGTGTTAGCGGCCACTAAGTTAATAACTAATGATCGTTGCGACCGAAGTGAATTAATCAAAACTAACTTTAGCTGGACAATAACTTTATTCTAGAGCTGCTGTAAAACCTAAACAATCTCTGTTACTTTAATTTCCTATTATCACTGTAAAGCTGCTTTGAAAAAATCTATATTGTTAAAAGCGCTATAAATGAAGATGACTTGACTTAGAAAAGGCGATATTCTGTACTTTTGTAGCATTTTATTGCTCCACTTTTAAGAATGCAATTAATAATTCTAATACCAGACCAATGCAAGTATAATTGAACAATAGGATCCACATACTTTAAAATTAATTTAGAATTAAATTAAATTCAATTAAATTCAATTAAATTCAATTAAATTCAATTCAATTAAATTAAATTAAATTCAATTCAATTCAATTCAATTCAATTCAATTCAATTCAATAGGAACCACATGCTTTAAAATGGATTTTAAAATAAAATAAAATAAAATACATTTTAAAGCACATGGATCCTATTGTACAATTATACTTGCATTGGTCATAATTTTGCTCTTGAATCAGTACTTGAATCAGTGACCTGGATTCTGTAAACAGAACACTTGAACTTAATCCAACCTTCTGTGGAAAGTCATAAAGTTTCCCTTCCCAAATGACAGGAATGATCACAGGTCTAAACAGAGCACAGACAACCCAGAAACAGGCGGTTTTCAACACCCCGAGTCAAATGACTCACTCGCCTCTTTAGGGCAGATAATGAAGTAATGCTGACACCGGTAAGTTTTACTCAGGCAGCGTAACTCTGTCTCACACTAACATCCTCTCTACTTATATAAATGAGAAGAGAGTATTTGTACGTGCAATGCTGCCATTTGCCAGGACACTCTTGTAAAAGAGATTTTTAATCTCAAGGAGTTTTTATCCTGGTTAAATAAAGGTTTGAATAAATGAATGAGTAGGGTAGGGAATCGAAAATCGATTCCAATTCTGAAATCAGATACTTAAGGTCAGGAATCGTCTACTTGGTATAAAATAAAAAATTTGATTCTGCTTATCGATAACTGTGCACATTTTAATGTGCAGTGTTTCCTCTAGGATTTTCTCCAGCTGTGGTGGCAGGCCTATTTCCACAGGGGAGGGGGCATCGCCCATGGGTGATTCCCATTGAACCTTACCCAAAAGTATTATAGGCCTAATATGCGCATCCGGTGCGCAGAATGATGCCCTTGAAGCAACATAGAGTCATTGCGTGCAGCCGCGCTTCGCACTGAAAAATGCAGAAAACAAGGGGAAGATATATTGATGCTTAGTATATCATATCTATGCAACAGTTTATTTAGCCTTTTCGTTTAAACAGTTGTAAATTTCATTTACTGTGCGCGTGAAGAACAATTCATAGTGCTCTCTACTCCAGTGTGATCTAACAGACACCCGAGAGAAAGACTCATGATTTAGAAACTTCAGCAAGATAAAGTACTTTTATGAAAAACCATAGACCTTTTTCTACAAATAAAATATAAAAACAGGAACATTGATCTTGGATTGAGTTTCATTGTGTTGTTTGTCGTACCCGACCGTGACGCGCTGAATGGAGAATGACTGAGGAGTAGGGTTGGGTACCGAAACGCGGTGCCAATAGGGAACCGGTTCCGACGTAAACGGTAGTAACCAGACCGAATAAGAACGAAAATTTCGGTGCCTGAGTCTCTGTGTCATGAGGCGCACACACGCTCTCGCCGGTTTGGAGCACAGTCTGTTCTGTCTCGCATGCGCGCTCTTGCTCGCTCGCTCTAGATTCCGGGAGATTTTAACTAATTAGCGGGCATCAGGGAGCCGTTATAAATATGTGTGAGACTCCCGGAACGTCTGCTGATAGCGAGGGGATAAATGAAGATGCCGAAGACAATACGCTCCAAGGTTTGGTTGCATTTCCCGTGTAAAATTACGCGTCAGAACGCCCTCTAGGTGTGCCGATTGTCTGAAGCCCATATAGAATCACGCCAATCCATTGGCTGATGGCGCGGGCGCAGCCTTGACGCTTTTACGTCGTCATATTATATTAGCGCGCGCATCATCTGCTCCTCAGATTTTTCTGCCAAAAAAGGAAGCTTATCGGCAGCGCGAGGAGTTTGGCAGCGAACGCAGCGTCTCGTTCCCTATTCAGAGAACATGGGTTACACCAGTAACCAGAGACGTTCTCTTTCATAGGTTTACTCAAAGCTGCGTAGCTAAGACGCAGTGGGAACAAAATACCAAACTCGCCACGCTAAGCGCTGCGTAACTAGTACAATGACCAGATAACTTACATGACTGGTTCAAGCTGACAAAACATGGGAACCTGTTGCCATGTCGATATTAGATTACCCTGGTAGTAATCTCTATTAATCTCCAGTATTATTACATTGTTTGATACAATATTGTTTTATTTGATATTATGTAAATTAGGGCTGCACGATTTGGGGAAAATGTCATATTGCGATTATTGAGGTCAATATTGCGATATGCGATTGCGATATAATAAACAAATGGTTTCATGAGTCAACTTGCTTGGTTCTAAAGTAAAATGCACACACAGATTAGTGATAATTCTGAAATGTGTATTTCTCAACTCAAACTATCAACAACAACTAAATGATTGATAACACCTATAATGATCAATAAGCCATTGATGTCTGGATAAAAATTAATTTAATTTTAATTTAAGTGAACTTCAAACTATCCTCACATAAACCCATAATAAATGTCATATTTACCTGTGCTCTTCCTGTCTAACAGGTAGGACATACAGAAATTGAATAAAGTTATTAAACAGTCTACGCTGCATAAATTATAAATTATATGGACTAAAATCCTATTTAAAGCTACACAAGTTCTTTGGTCAAGAGCAGTGAGTGTTTTTCTCTGTTTCCTTTGTTCTTTGATTAACTTTACTGACAGAAAGCATTATTGGATGCTGGCCCTTTAAGAGTTGCTGACAGATCTCAAACGCGCCTTATTCTCTCACAACTCTTTACGTCGACGACCATCATAAGACTGCTCTTATGTTATGATGAAGACACTCGACAAATGATATTTTGACATAATTGTGTGTGTTATTTTTCGTTCACTTCAAGCGGAAAGAGAACTGTATTCTGGCGCGCGGTCTGTGCATGCGCATGATACTGGCGTGCGTCTTTCAGTCAGGACATTCACAGGCAGCGCGCTCTCTTTTGACTGGCTGAATGGTTTAAACTAAAGCATTCGCGTGAATAAGAGCGGGATCATGTAACACTAGCCAAAGGATGACAAAAAATAACAGATGCTGCGTTAACAGCCCTAATTTGTTTATTTCATATAAAATCGCAGTATTTTGCGTCATATAATCGCATAGGCTTGACATCGTGATTACGATTGCGATACGATTAATCGTGCAGCACTAATGTAAATGTGAATTTTTATTTTATATTGGTTTATTTATTACTACCATTTGTTACTTGTATTTATATTGTTTAAAGATTTAAGTTAATATTGTGTCCAGTTTGGCCCTGTAAATAAAAGGGTATTATTTTTTGACATTCATTTCTGTGAATCTGTTCAAACTGTCCATTTTAATGAACCAAAATAATTCTCTGATTCAATACTCAAAAAAGTATTTAAATTATGTTTTGTAATGTTTTAGAAAGAAAAATATAGGCTAGGTAATTATTGCTATTTATTTCTTCATGCATTTGCATATGTAAATAAATGATTAAATATGATTTCAGGGCAAATCCAACAATATTCTATCTACATATATAGCATATCTATTTGTTTGGTATAACTATTATATATTGGATATTTTAAAAAGGCTTTCATTGAAGCCGTTGATATATCTGTAATCACTTTCAATCAAGACTTGCACATTTTGTCTTTTAATAAATTAAATCTGTGTAATACTGTGGAAAAATATACAGTATGTGCATTAAAATTCCTACTAAACTTTACTAAATATCCTAATGCTTTTCAGTAATATGGTTCATGATTTATAGGAACTCCGTCAAATTAATCATCTGAACTACTAATAACAGAGGAAGAAGAAAGTGTGAGAAAAATCTGACACTCTTCTCTAAACAAAGTTGAGACTTGTTTCACTGCAGTTCACAGTTGCACCTGAGGCTGTGGAAACGAAATCAACCTGACAAGACAGCATTCATTCACTCCAATATACACACACTATAGAAAGACAAAACACTTCGTCCTTCCTTCACTCAAAGAGCACTGGAATTCAATCCATACGGTCTCCACCTACATTAATGCATCAACATCATTATCAGAAGAAGATAGCTTTAGGAAAAGATTATGTAATAAGAGAATCAATTGTCATTACTTAAGGCCTTCAAACGGATCAGCTACAGAGGTGTTGGTTACTGTTATCTGACTGAAGTCAAATATTAACTTACCCAGTAGAAAGTCTCCTGGCAATCTCTAACTTGAGAACAGCAGATATATACAGCCCCTCATTTCAGAGCAAAGCTGGGTCATATATAGATTAAAAAAAAGGTATACATCTCAACATTTTTCAGGATATTGACAATATATTTAACACTTTACAATAAGGTTCATTAGTTAGTTAACATGAACTAAGAATGAACAATTTCTTCAGCATTTATTCATATGAATTATTTTTATAACATTTACTAATACATTATTAAAATCAAAGGTTGTACTTGTTAACATTAGTTAATGCACTGTAAACTAACATGAACAAACAAACAATTTATTAACTAATATTAAAAAAGATTAATAAATACACTAACAAATGTACTGCTCATTGTTAGTTCATGTTAGTTAATACATTAACTAATTTTAACTAAAGAACCTTATTGTAAAGTGTTACCTATATTTTATATAGGCCTATCAACAGGAACTTTATACTGCCATCAAAATTATTGTCATATAGGCTAAATATATTCAATAAGTCACCCAAGCTCTACCTAAAATCCGCTCTCAGTGATGGAAAGTTAAGCTGAGTGTCATAAATGTGAGAATTCCCCCACTTTCGTCATCGGAATTCCAGGAGGCTGAAGTGCAAATGAATGAATGTACAAGGCTGACATGCACGACTCCTCCGCTGATAAACACATCACAGTTGAACAGCTACGACAGCTGACAGATAAGAGTATGGGAACTTACTAGCAGGTCAACAGCAGAGGATAAACGGTGCAAATGGGTAGGCATTGAGACTCAAAAGAAGAGGAACTAATATGTGAATCTGAAATGAAGAATCAGGTTGCACATGAAACGTAAAAAAAGTTTTACGTCGAAAAGCTTTCCTTGAAAAGCTCCCTAGCGCAAAAATCATGGACATCTAAGTATTTGTAAATTATAATACATCGGAGCAAACGTATTATAACAGACGTTGAAAAACAGCTGTTCTCTTTTGTGAATAAATAATAACATGACTGAGATCTAAAACAAGAAAAATGGCGTATTCACAACTTGGCTTTTGCAAGTTCTGTTTTATACAACATTCACAGTAAATCCACAAAGCAATTATAAAACGGAAATTTTTACCATCACAAAGAATTCAGACTCAAACTTTTGTCAATTATGTACAGGATAAAATCAAATAAATATATATTTTAATTACTTTGACAAATTGAGTATTGATTTATCGAGACTACATGCTTCCATACATCGAGACAATACGAAAAACAGGCTTATGACTTTAGGTGAAATTATTGAAAAGTTACAAGTATATTTATGAAATTTTCTGACTAGTAGGTGTCACTAAAACAATATATAGAGATTGATAAGACAGATCTACTTCCGAACTTCACCTCTGTGATAGCAACTGCATTTGCAGGATTGCAGAAAAAAGTGTGCAGGTTGGTCTGAAACAATAGCCCCTTTCACAAAAAACTGTCTTTACTGGTAAATTAGATCCGGTAACAGATCATGTGTGAACAGGACCTTTTCAAATACACAGGTAAATTGGTTTCTGACAATTTACCAGTAAGGGAAGTTGTAACATTACCAGTAAATTACCGGTATATGCGCTGTGTGAACGCGGAATGAAGATTATCTGTATTTTGCACGTACAAGGTCAGAACGCTCTGACGTAAGAAGTAATTTGGGCCAATCAGAAGTCGTTAAAAAAGCAACGGTTCTGAGCCATTCATAAAATGATGACACAGATGACACGTTTACTCAGCACTGTTTACAAATGTCTTCAAATTGGAGTGATACCAAAACTAAAGCGCTTCTCCTCATCCGGGCGGATGAAGAGATTTTAGAAACTAATGTGTAAATGGTCTGTTACGGTAAAAAGCCAGAATGCTGTTGCTTGTGTGAACGGCGCATTTTTTAATTTTACGGTAAAGTCGTTCTAGCAATTTACCGGGATTGCTGTGTGGAAGGGGCTAATATATATATATATATATTTTTTTTTTTTTACCAGGAGGACAGTGCATATAAACAACACCTGTAACATGCCAGAATTAGCCAAGGGCTAGTTTTCATCTGTAGTCCTGTTGGCCAGTTGTACAATGGCACCCTAGGGAAAGCATAAAGCCTTACAAACAATGGACAATTATAAAAGTACATTGTGTTTGTCCGCTACAGGAGAGAAACGATATTAAAGTGTTAAAGCTCTGTTCTAAAAAACAGCATAGTTATACACACAGGCAGCAACAGCAAGTAGCATGCACTGTCAGTAAAGTAGGTTAAAATATTTCTTAGATACAGATTAAGATGATAATTGTTAACATTATTAGCAAGGTCATAAAAACATGCAATAATTACAGTTTACATCAAAATAACAACAAAAAAAGACACACGTATATTGATTTTGAATAATATCAATCAATATATTTCAAGACTTAAGTTTCTGAGCCAAAAGATGATGGTGGTGCGAGAGGGTTCGGCTGGTCAGAGGACTATTCAGACCACCACCAATCACTGTGCCAAACCTTATAACTTTCTTCCAAATGTATTCTACAGGATGCCATACAGAGGAACAGCGGAGGAAACGGATTGAAAAAAATGTCCGCCAATAAAAACAATAGGAGTTAGACACTACGTTTGGCCCATAGAAATGATAACAGTAAACTACAGTGGCAATAACGGGGAGGAACTCAAAACAGTGGCAACAAGTTAAAAAAAAAAATCTCATTCTTATGTTTTCTCTGAGCCGTCATGGCAGTGCTCTACATTTCACAGCCTGGTACAGTTTATTCTGCACATTCCCACATGGCGAGCTCACCGCATGTCCAAAAACGACAGCTCAACCAAAACACACACAGTGCTGTGGTCCAGTATAAGTCACCTAACTGGTGCAAAGGAGTCTGTAATTCTAGAGTACCAGACCTCTGACTAGACTTTTGGAAAGTCTGGTTACACACTGCAAAATGTAGATCTGGGTCAAGAACTGCCCGCTTAGACAGGATTAGACTGTCTATGTAAAATGACCATCAGTGGTAATTTTGTTTCTAGAGGCTGTATCCACTGGGTTTATCTGAAATAAATACCATAATATCTAGGGGGGTAATGATACATCTATTGTTCAATGCATTGATCAGATGGCTAATTATATAATGTGTTGATGCAATGCATTAAAAAAAAAGCTATATACATTTTTATATATTATCTATAAGATATAATAGATGACTTGACTTGTTTGAGTTTTATCAACTTTATTTTTTTATGTGTATTAATTTTTTTTTTCAAGCACCTCGTTTTGTTGTGGATTTATTTTGGAAACTAGATTTACACATTTTAGAGAGCACAGAAGTCTCTTGACTGTTGTCATTGCCCTCATCTAATTGCACAAGCACAATATGATTGATGATCTCATGTGCAACTTTTTCATTATTTATTTTTCCATATTTAAAAACTAAGGTAGGGCTGGGCGATAATTTTTTTTATATCAGTCGATATCGATAATTATCACGATAAATATCAAATCTTTATTTCTTTTAAGTTTAAAGGCAGATTTTTGCTCCTATAAGTGAAAGTTGTAGAAACCAGAGCGTTAATTGTGGTTTTAAACTACTCTTTATTGTCAGAACATATCATGACAAACCCTTGCCAAACAGGTGAACATTTCACAAATCTGAGGTAGAACATGCAAACATTTGTCCTTTTTCCTTAACAAAATAAACATCTAAATAGAAAAATATTTCTTCAGCACAGTTTGCAATATTCAAATTACATGTTTTGTCTCGAAACGCATATTTGACAGCGAGTTGACAGTAAATCTGCATCCTAACTCAAGCTAATACTACTATGTTAAATTTATGTTCATTAACAAAAACAGTAACATCTGTTTAAAAAAAGAAATGTAACGACCACATTTTTATTTTGGTAAAATGTAATATTCTGACTGTTTGAGTTTTATTCAAATTAACCATTGGTCATCCAGTATCATGCATTTAGATCATGATAACCACAGATAAAACCAGGCATAGCCTATAACTTAGCACCTCACTATCATGGCAAAATGTAACTTTATGGTTTCTATGGTATTTGTATGAAAAACAGTAGCCTAACAGTTAAATACATTATTAAATACTGTAATTAAATTCCATTAGTCATTTAATACATTGTCTACATTAATAATATAATACAATTCAATATGTATATCTCACATTTCATATTACGTTACAGTAAATCCATGGTAGGCTAAATGAATTCAGTATCAATTCAGATTCTGACTGTATCGTTCCGCACAGTGTTTCTCCTGTTTGTCAGCGCTGTTTCATCTACCTTTAAACTGGTTTGAACTTGACATTTGTGTTCTTCGCTGAATTCAAGCGCTTCTCACTGGATCGAGTCGTGAGCGAGACAATCAGAGTAAACATGCATGTGCTCTAGTGAGCTCCCGTTTGGACTTTGAGCCGAGCGGATAAATGGTCCGTGTGGTGCGCGGTTCAAATGAGTTTCGTTACGCTTTTGACGCATTCACATTATCGAACATTTATCGACCTCTTGATATAGTTTTATCGAGGAAAATTATATTGCGATAATTATCGTTATCGTTTTATCGCCCAGCCCTAAACTAAGGTATTTTTTTTTTCTTCGGATGTCGCAATTGAGATACAGATTAGAGTTTGCAATTTTTAGAGAGTTCAAATAAATGTTCATGTTACATTTTGGTTGCGTTTGTGAGTTAACAAAAATTTTACTGGAGGTGTAAAATAGGTAATATTGATATCTATCGATCTCAGATCCCTGAATCTAATAGCAAATGTTGCATCGCTGGCTAAAAGAATCAATGTCAGATAGTATTGTGATGAAATACCCCTAATAGTAAAATAATTCAAATAAAGTCATGGCTGTTATAACCAAGCGTGCCGCACAAGCCCTCAAAAGTGAAGCCAAAAAGTCTCGATCGCCCCCCATAGGCCGGTCCTAGTATAGGTCATAAACCCCGCCTCCCCATGTTATTCAACAGGACGTGAGACCAACTAAACAATTAAATTACACTTCACATATCCTCTTTCCAAAGATAGTTTCTGTCATTTACTGTAGTTTCTATCACGTTGATGTAATTTCAAGTGTTTGTTTTTAAAATAAGTTTGTTTTTAGTTAGTTATTTGATGCTATATAAACGGTGCTGTGACATCATGATTGACAGCTGTGATTGACAGGTTCTCTGTGCGAAGTAGTCACTGAAGCACCAACGGACTTTTTTTCATAATGTTGACTATGTGGTTAGTAGCTGTATTTATCTTATTTTAACGAGGTACTGCAATCAGCAGACATCATTGGAGAGGAACGGAGCAGACAGAGGACACTTAAGAAAAGTGCAGGGGCGTGTGCTTGCGAGAGTGAGGGCGGGGCCTTGATTTTGCGGCTTTACTTCCTGCTCACGACTGCGCATGATTGGTCCCGAAAACGCAAGTGCGCAGACTAAGTTCCAAGATGTCATATCGGGACTAGAGGTCGACCGATAGTGGATTTTACCGATACCGATATTTAGGTTTGACCGAACATGCCGATAACCGATAATTCAACCGATAGTTTTTTTAATGGATACTGGCTTAAAAACATAACATAACACTCATAATAAAACAGTGCTGAACTGAAATGTGCTAAATTAAATAAATATATAAATATGAATATATTAAAACTCTATACAGAAAATAATGTAAACACTAAAATATTACAGGTTTCGTTAGCTATAACCTAGAAACATACATACATTTCATAGGTAACACTTTGCAAGTCCCATTTGTAAACAGGGATGTATTAGCTAGCTTTCATGAACTATATGCATTATGCAATATACGTTCATGCTAAAAAGGAATCTTATTGTAAAGTGTTACCATTTCATATAATTACAAAGAGTCGTTCTTAAAGATGGCCATTAAAATGTAATAAAGACCTATTACGTATAGGTAATATAGCCTATAGTCTCTCACTTTATTTGCTTCTATTTTAGAACACTTGATGATTATCTAATCAAAATAACAAGATGTATTGTAGTGATTAAAAAGATCTTAAATCGAACGCGTTTCTGATTTGTTTGTTTCTGTCGGCTGCATGAACATATCAATGCTGAGAAAGCAATCACGTCACTAATTTTAAATATGCAATTTCGTCGGCTAATGAATGCATAAAAGTGACCAGCCGGATATATAATAATGCAAATAGATGGTAACAATCGCGCCATAAAACATTTGGGTCAGGTCTGCGTGTGTTTTTGTCATAATTGTTTAAACCGCTTGACTGAGGTATAATGTTACACTCCTCACAGCCTCGACGGCAAACTACTGTTCTTTCTCTGCTGATGCAGCATCTAGTCAACAAATGAATTACTTTATAATGATATGGCAATATGTACTTTAGTGTTCTGTATTCATACCGTTTCGCTGTCGGTGTTTTAAATGTGCGTCTGAAGTGTCAGCGCTCTCTGTGCTGCGTGTTCTCTCCGTGCCGCGCGCTGCCTCACGTGTTAACGTAAACAACTCAGCCAGTGATAGTTTGTTATTTGTCCTCTAGAGGCCGCTCTCGCTCTGTATAATGCCAGCAGTCTCTTCTCAGCGCTCTCATGCTGTGTAATGACAGCGCGCACTTCTCAGCCGCTCCAGCAACGGACGCAACCCGGAAAAACTATCGGTGTGGATTTTTGCCGATAAGGATAGTTCCACCAATCAACTATCGGTGCAGATTAATCGGCAAAACCGATGAATCGGTCGACCTCTAATCGGGACACTGGCGGCTTCAGTTCTCTCGGATGGAAAAGAGCGAAGGGGCGTCGTCCATCTTTTTTACAGTCTATGGTTATAACTTATAACTGTTAAAATGTGATCAGAATTTATAGACATCCTAAAATAGTAAGTACTGAATATACAGAGCAAAGAAAACAAAGCTAACGTGAATGGAAGCACTTCAAACAAAACTGAAATTGTACACTTCACCTTTAACCTTAATTATAACAACTCATAATATAATCGAACTTAGAATGCTTTAGAACCACAATCGAGATAAACATAATCTGTGCTCGGAAATACAGATCATTTAAAGCGTTTCGACCTCCCACAAAGCACTAGAATTAGTTTATTATTTCCCGACTGACAGCATAGAGTGCCCTGCTGAAACAGACACACAACACAGCTTTTGTTTTGGACGTAACACAACCCTCACCCTGGCCACTAGCACGATGTTATTAAAATGAGTGTTTCCCTGCAGGCCACCAGAGTCACCCCAGAACCATAAAAACGTCCCATCATGATCTACAGCCTGACAACCGGTCCCTGGTGCGGATGGAGCCGGTGAGGGCAATTAAGAAATCTCGCTTTCATTCCAGTTGGCACCGCAGAACCATTAGCGCTGTGTGAGAGATACATTTGTTTTAAGCTTCAAAGTGCATTTGTGCCTCGCAGCTTTATTAAACAAAGCCAAACAGGGATGGAAGGATGACTTTTGAACCTAAATCTCTACAGGTGTGTCGTATTGTGAGTCACACAAACTTTCCGAATCATTCCAGTGGATCCTCTAGCGCCGAGCACATGGCTATACTTCAGCAAAGCAGATGTGCAGTGTATAATGGACATATTGTGAAGACATGGGCTCAAGACATCTAGAACTAGAGGTCTTTTCATGCCCGCTTGTATCAACTAATACATGTGTTTACATATGGTACCAGCACCTGTTGAAGGCCAGCTGGCTATGAACCACGAGACGCGGTTCCCACGCTTTTTGACCAATGACTTTCCATGACTTTTACAGTCGTTTGTGATTAACCGAGAACAATCACTGTACAGAGATTGCATTAAAAAAAAAAGACAAGAGCTGAGCATAACGATGTATAATATAGACTACATTATAGAAATATTCACATTACTTTTATGAGATTTTTTAAGTTTTAAATAACAATTTTAAAAATGTCCTGGTTTTTCATGACCGTGGGAACTCTGCATAGTAAATCCATGGAAAGCTTTCCTAAGGCTAGGAAAAGGAGTGCCCTCTTTTAATAGCACACATTATGACTCAGCATTAAAACTCATTACAAACCCTTTTGATTTTAGGCCAAAATGTGACCTGGACATGAGATTCACCTGCAAGTTAAGTATCTTAGAGTACCCTAAAAAGCACCGTCATATAGGCTACATAAAATTATAATAATAACAACATTATATATAATTGTGTGCTTATACATGGCTTTTAAAAGTGGGTCTTTTGTTTTTGTAATCAGGCTCTCAAAAATTATATAAAAATTTGGATTTAAATTTATCAGCCAATTTATCGGCTTTCATATCAGTCCATCCCTACAAAATTATTATTTTTAAGTACACTAGTAGTCAAAACCTACCACTAGTAGAAAAATATCCACCATTTAGAATAATAAAGTCATCCAAACTGTGTAATAACACAATTAGAAGCTTTTTCTATCTGGTCTGTTTATATTCATTACTGTTTTGTATGCTAAACAAATGTAAAACATTTATACTTGTCTACATAACTAATTTCAAGAATTTAAACAGAACCATTTAGATGAAAAGTTTTGTTTAAATCAACAACAACGAATTCAGTGAACTGTCAATCATCTGTCAACCGTTGGACTGGTAACGTTACTAATAATGTGAATGGATTGGAAGGGAGTCTAAGAACGGAAACGTTATCTATAATCAAAACACACAAAAAAAAACTATGTGGAAAAGCACATTATAAACCCATGGAGAAATTATATTCATAATAAATGTAATAATGCTTCCCACCACACTCCAAATACCCGAAAGTGAATTTCTGCGACCCATAAATTCGTGAATTCCCATTGTAAGAGTAGATAATCCCAGCAGGAGACGCCAATAATCCAACTAAATGTGTAAAAGAGATTTCAGACAACATTTAAACAGTTCGTAAACCACAGACACACACACCGGTATCACATAACAGAGAAGAGGACAAGCCCCGGCATATTCCCGTTTAATCTGAGATCGAGAAGTGCGAGCGAAACAAATTAAATTAACGTTAGATATCAAACTCCAACTTAACTCACGAGCCTTTGAAAATGATGTGGGAACACTTTAAACACTTCATTTATATCCACCAGCCAGCTCTGAAGATGTAAATGCTACATTACCTGATTTATGTCATGAATTATCCGTCAGGGAAAAGTTTTGAGCCGCTTCTTCTCTCTCTCACACACAGACAGTTGGAAGCGCGCGCACGGCTCCTCCCTCACTGAGCGCGCGCGCTGAGGTCATCACGACGTCAAAAGTAAAAAGTAGGCTATGTTTACTATCAAGGGGGTTTTTCTCGATAGTGAGGTGTCTTAAGTGTTGAGGTAATGCTAGCACCGATTATTGGATTGTTTAATCATGTTTAATCAGGATTGTTTAAGCATATGATCATGATCATTATAGTAATTGAGCAGGGACGTGCAGAGAGTTCTTCAGGGGCAGGGGCTCAAATGTAAAAAAGGGGCATATACAGTATATATATATATATATATATATATATATATATATATATATATATATATATATATATATATATATATATATATATATATATATATATATATATATATATATATATAGTAGTATTATAAGTATAATAGTATAATAGTATAAGTAGCCAACCGGCCAAAAGTTTGGACACTAAATTTTTAAGCATTTATTTTATTTGATCTAAAAAACAGTAATATTGTGAAATATTAATTTGAAATAATTGTTTTCTATTATAATACACGTATAACCTTTGATACTTTTTTCCGGATTCTTAGTTAAAAAAAGAACAGCATCTATTTAAAATATAAATATTTGTACCAATATACACTACCGTTCAAAAGTTTGGGGTCAGTAATTTTCTTTCTTTCTTTCTTTTAAATAAATTAATACTTTTATTTAGCAAGGACGTGCTACATTGATTAAAAAAAAGTGACAGTAAAGATTTAATGTTGTTCTATTTAACTTTTTTTTCATCAATGAATCCTGAAAAACAGGTATTTAAAAAAAAACATTAAAATAGAAGTGTCCAAATATTCGACCAGTAGTACTGTACTATTATACTATTGCTGCATAGGCCTAATTTATCTATGAATAATTATGTTTACTGCATAATAAACGTTGTATCAATTTACATAGACAAAATACACGTGACTTGAATAGGCTAGTACCATTAATGCTACTTTTGGTGCTAGATTTGTGCAGTGCTTTGTAGTCAATTAACATCCAATTGATTCAACGACGCAGATTCAGATCGCTTCATAAATGTAAATTCGTCTGTCCATGTAATTTTCAAACGATTTATGAATGACCTGAAAATTACCGCTCCACTTCACATTGTCCAATGAAATTTGAACTTGTTGTGCCTGATGACGATTGGTCGGTTTATTATACATGACAAACAGGCTTCAATGAATTATGTAATATTTTAAAATATGTGATATGTTGATTTATAATTGAATAGACACACTAACATTACCTTTAATTATTGAGAAAAAAAAAAGGTAAAAAAAAATTGCCTATCGTTACTCACTGAAATAACCATATTTGGATCGAGAGCATCGGTACCCGAGCAGACTGTGGAATACCTAAGTTATACTTGTACACTAGTGCATTTTCATTTTAAAACGCATAACTTTCGCTACGGTTGCGCCTGCCGTCCACAGAGTTTTCGACCCTCGAAAACTGAGACTGACCTCTTCAGTGAGTCAAGTCCTAAGCAAGACAGTCACATGCACTGATCTATATACACTCCCTCCAGTTTTTCGCGATTCTACGATCGCTGAATACAACGCAAAATCAACAAAATGTCGCATTTTTTTGCGATCCTGCATAATTCCTAATTTAACCGCAAAATAATCACAAAATGTAAAAAACAAATACCTCACAAAACATTAAATTATAATCACCCAATTGAAATATATCTATAATTTCAATGCATTTTTACGTGGATACAGATGTTGCGCACGCGTGATGTCTGTGAGCGGTCTGTCAGAAACATGGCGAAAGAAAATGCGTCTCTCCTGCCCCTCTCACATAAGCGCCCAGGTTTTCATTGGGCAGTAGGGCAAACTTATTAACGCGTTTAACATGATTGAATGACATAACAAAAAGTATGATATGCTCGATGGTACTAAAAAGAATTATTAAAAGCGCAGTATACCGTGATAAAGAGAACTAATTTCAGCCAGTCGAGTGACAGTCTGTCTCTGACTGCAAGTGTGTGTGTGTGTGTGTGTGCGTGTGACTGACTGACTGACTGACTGCGTGTCACCGCCTGTCGGCCTAGTTAGAATATTGAATTCTCTTTATAGCGCTTGAACAAATACACATAGCTACAATTACTTCAAAATATTAATCTTGGCAAGTATTTACGTAAAACAATCAGTAATAACTGATTGGGACGTTTGTCATTACTGTAGTAGGTCTTAAAGTGACAGTAACCTAATTTACCTGCTGTTGTCAGTGTTGTTAATGTTAATCAAGCAACAACAATAGGCTACAGCACAATTTAAAAAAAAGAATTTGATTAGACCAAATAAACAAGCTTTATGCATTTTGTTTGTGATTTGTGTCATGTATGACTATTGTGCATCTGACATAATACTATTATGGTAAATGTGATGTCCTATAAAATATAAAAATCGCAAATTTTTTCACATATTTCTGGAAATTACCACTACAAAATCAGTCATTTTGATCGCAAAAATCACACAAAAAAATCGTGAAATCCTGGAGGGACTGTATATAGAATGACAATGTCATTATATAGATCAGTGGTCACATGCAAGTGACGCAACCCACAGCAACGCGTTATGGCAACGACACCTCAGACTGACAGAAACGTAAAAATAAACGTGAATTTAGGGTACTTTGGTCTTGTACACATTGTCATGTTAATTATAATCAAATGCACTTTGTTTTATTGACCACAATATTATCATTGATATTTGTTTGAGAAGGGCACTTTTGATTAATCCTGTAATTGAGAATAAGTGAAACTGTCACACTGACGACCCCACTAACACAGAACGTTTAGGGAACGTTAGGGAACGTTAGTTTATGGTTCTCTAAAGGTTAGTTTGAACCAAACCAAAAACTAACGTTCCCAGAACGTTCTGGGAACCATAAATTGTTAGCTGGGGAAGGCAAAGATTGTCAACTTTATCTCCTGTCTCTTTAATAAAAGATTTTTAGAGTGCAGACCCGATGACAAAAATTATCTAATTTATCATTTTTATTTATGATTTTGTAATAACTAATTACAAATAATTACATTTTAATTCATAACCTTTGGTTACAAAAAACTACTAAACATTCCCACAATTATTGCTCAGTAAATGTTAGCCTTTCGTGACAACATGCCCCAATTGGGGGGCATTATAATAAAACTGTTAGCCTATGGGCTATGGACTGTCATAAGCTTTTTAGCACATAATTAACAGAAAACTACATAACGCCTCAATTTATATATTTGTTTGTGCTCTTGTTAAAAAAGTAATAGGACAAGTAATTCCAAAGTTAATCTGTTATTTTCCTATATCTTTTTCTTTTTAATATGTTCCTTAGACCTATAAACCCGGTAAGATGATATTATTGAGGTTTTGATCATCACAAAGTAATCATGTACTATTCAGAAGTGTGACTGGTTTCTCTGAGAACCCGTAAATCTTACATTTTTGTTGATTAAAAACTGCACAGGGTAAAACTGTGATTAATGGATCAAACTTCCCCAGTGGATTAATCACAGTGCATTAAGACTTTTCTGGACTGGTGAAAATGCAGGTGAAAGATATATGAACAGAGCTCTCTGTAAAACCCTTCAGAATACAGGGATTAAAGTACAGTTCGGTGTTTGTAAGGGTTGTGATGTGGAGATTTCTGAGAACAAAACTCACAGCCTTTATGTATTGGAATTGAAATCTAGATGCAAATAGATAACGTGCAATAAAATAAACACTTAAATGTGTACTTTGCGTGTTTCCATAGTCTGACAGAAAGAGTTATGGAAGCAAAATAGCGTCTTGAAATTCACCAGTGCATGAAAAAACATGGGTCTGCCTTTAGTGTTAAGTCTGGTTTTTGAGCTGTTGAAACATATATCTCTCAGATCTCAAACAACTTTACTGAACGTTAATGAGAAAGTCAGGCGCAGGTTGTAGCCTAAACTAAAGCACCAGAGGCAGTGCATTACAGTGATTTTATCACAATGCAAAGTGGAGGATTTATTCTTGAATCTGAAAAAAAGAACATTAAACCTGTTTTTTTTTTTGGAAACTGTTTAGTCAGCCTGAAATGAACCAGAAGCATATGAAAGGCAAGATTTACCGCAGGAAAGATGCTTGTGTAGAGAATTCCTCTGACATGTTTAACTGCTGTTGCAGAGGCTGGCAGTAGATGTGAATGTGATGAAGTCTTTAATGCAGTTTGACCTTTGCATTTTACCGGGAAACACTCATGTGGTGAGTCTAAAATAGACCCAGATCTCCACAGCAGCTGTCCTGCAGATGTTTGTAATAATGAGAGGTTGTAATTACAATTCAAAGTAAACTGGATATGCTGTTAGCCCGAGTGTGTGATGTTCATTTATATTTTTGGGCGCTAACTGAATGCTGACACCCTACGGTACAGAGAGGTATTGCACACATTATGTGCTGTAGTACAAAACCTGTGAATGAAGTTACCTTGCAATATAAAAATTATATTACATAAAAAAACAATATATTTACTTTTACAGTTTTGTCACACAAACACACACATAGCCTATATTTATATATATATACATACATATATATATACAGTAGTCAACATTCGAAGTGGGTTAAAAAACGTTGGGTTAGACAAGTTGTCCAAGACACGAACGGGTATTGTTCAAAATTGATGTATAACTTTGATGAAAGGTTTTGATCCACTTCAAATGTTGACTACTGTATATATATATATATATATATATATATATATATATATATATATATATATATATATATATATATATATATATACTGTATATATATATATACATACGCACACACACACACACACACACACATTAGTGCATTTGGTATGCTTTTATCCAAAGCTACACTGTAAACATTTCTAACCTCCCCAACTCAAAATTTTCTAGTGACTGGTCACATCCATATGTTTTAATTGGCCCAAGTGAAATTTTGCAAATTGATCAAATTCAATTTGCAGAATTTCACTTGGGCCAATTGAAAAATTTAGATGTGACCAATCACTAGAACATTTTTAGTTGGGGAGGTTAGACATTTTTTCATGCATTCATGCATTCCCTGGGAATCGAACCCATTATACCTTGGCATTGCTTGCACCATATTTGAGCTACAGAAAAGCAAAATACACTGCCAATTTAAAAATCATACTCCATATTTCACTTGAAACTCAAATGTCTATCAAGGCAACATTCTCAAATCACTTCGACTCTACCCAATCATCATAAAACAGTAACTCTTTAGTTACTCTTCAGTAAAATGAATGTGGGAAATATTTAAGGAACCATCTTAATCTTCAGCAGTATAATGTTGATATGCAGCGTTCACGCAGGGGTTGCGCAAAATTCAACTGAATTGGAAAGTCAGGAAGAGGAAATTACTGAATTACAATAAAAGAAATTCAACAGTCACACAGTAAAGGAATTTTCAGTGTTTCAGCTTTACGATCACAAATAACTGATTGCATTATTAACTTTGAGCCCTCAGGCCTAAAATTCCCTGATATGTTGATTAGATATATTTAACATGGTCATTTTGAAGACTTTTAGGTAAATTAGAGCATTCTTAGAAAATGTGTTCTTCCGTAAAAAAAGTGTTTGTTTGTCTTTTATATACATCAGTATCATTGAACCCATAGTAGTATCATTGAACCCATCCTCCTGTACTGTGCTATCTGCTACTTCACCGTGCTCTCTCTTACCAATAAGAATAAGGTTGTTAAAATCACTAGCACCTCTTCTAAAATAATAGGTCTTCCCACTCCCAACCTGCCAGCCCTCATTAACACTGCCTGCTCGTAGGGCGACCTCCATAGTACAAAATCTCAGCCACCCTCTCAACTCAAGCTTCACCCTTCTCCCATCTGGCCGTAGATACAGACAGCTGCTCTTCAAAAAAGCACGCTTTGGAAAAAGTTTTGTACCCTGCGCTATAAGAGCACTAAACTCACAGGCAAGTTAATAAAGTCACTCCTATGTTATGCGTGTATATTGTCAATATATGTGTACTATGTGTAGTTTGTGCGTAGAATTCATGTTGGTGGCACTTTGTGTACAGACTGTGAAAACAAATTTCCTCCTCTGAGGACAATAAAGAATGAATCTGAATCTACAAATCAAACACAAATGTCTATCATTTGAACCTCTGGCCATTCATGTAATGTTTTAGAAAATACTGTATGTTATTACAGTTGTGTTTTCATAGCGGCTCCGATACTGGACATAAACCAAGTCCCAATGAGATTCAACACAGGATTCAATGTGTATGTGATAATCCTGCTGTAATCTACAACACACACACCTGTTCACCGCAGCAGCCTGAGAATGTGAATCCATCATTATAGCTGGTCATCAGCTGCTGACTGAGATGATTTGTGATGTGGTTGTGTTCCCACATGAAGGCTTCAGCTTGTGTAATGCAGCGTGACGTTAAAGAGGCACACATCTAAAGGCTCTGAAAGATCTTCAAAATGTGGTTAGTTAGATCACACTGCTCTGAGATCACATGCAAGAGCGCATGAAATCAAAATCAGAGTTCTGTGCCATTTCCTCCGTCTATTGTTGCCTTTGGCTTGCTCAGTTGGGGATATTCAAATTAATTAACCAATCATACCATTGATCAGCTCTACCAAACTTGGATGTCTTTTTTTTCCAGTAATAAACAAACATTGTTAAGTTGTTTTGATTGATACTGTGAAGCAGCTTTGATACAATCTGTATTGTGAAAAGCGCTATATAAATATATTTGACTTGACTATTAGCTTTGATGTCTTCTGATCTACATGCTTGCAACATCAAACGTAGAAAATATTGGTGTAAAATAAAAGCCCAAACTTTTAATAGGGAATACATAAGTTTGCAATAGCATACTCTTACAGCAGAATGAATACGCTGCGTGCACATTTTCACAAAACCTGACTTACATCTGCCAAAATCTGCATAAACTACTGCATTGCACTTTTTTTTTTTCATTTTGGGGAAAGTTTATATTCATTAATGTAATTGCCTTAAAACAAAGCCATTGTTTTCGGTTTAATTCCAAGACATTACAGTAAATCCTTGAGAATTTCAACAATGAAAAGTGGAAGATTATTTAGTTTATTGAATAATCTCATTTTAGAATGATTTAGAATGAAACATTTTAGAATGATATATGATATATAAGATATTGTTATTTATGCATTTTCCCATTTCTCCACGTAGCTGTGCTTATGTCCTTAAGGAACATAATTTGGTTTCGTCTTGCCTTATTTTAATTAGATTAAATGCAATAAAAAGAGAAAGAAAAATAATACAAATGCAATGCATTCTATTTTTTATTTCCAGTGTGACAAATGAATTCAAAGTAATATCAGTAAGAATTTTCAGCATATCTTTCTTGACTCGTTATTTTCTTAAACTGTTAAAAGTAAATGTTGTGTTTCATTACGGACATTGACAATCAAGCATGCTTCATGAACACAGGTTTCCTGCAAGGAGCTGGATTTGCATATTGGGAAATGTAATTTGAACTCAGCATAGGGTAACCCAGGATGAAAAAAGCTGGAACAAATGTAATTTTGTTAGAAAGCGGCTCACAGCGGACAATGAGATTGAAATATGCTTCAAACAAATACATGAATGCAAAACAGCTTGATGTGAAATATATCAGGCATTAGAATCCGTCTGTGAAGGAGAAGGACCTTCCTGCCCTGAGAGATGGAAAAAGGGATTTATTTGTGGGATATTTGTAAACCTCACGCTAGGCAATGCCTTTATAATCCCTGTGCGTCTCTAATCCGCATACAGGTAAACCTGGATCCTTTGCATAACTCCTGATATCGATTTAACCAGCCGCAATCTCTATTGGCTCAGATCAAGAAGGGGAGGAGGCATATAAGAGGGGGAAACGAGTAAAGAAAAAGAGAAAATGGACAAATCTCACAAAAAACATCTGGATCATATGCAATTCTAAAGAAAAAGAAAACGTTATATATATATTTTTATATACATTTTTTATTTCATGGTTTGTATTAAGAAAATATAGCCATTTTTGGACCATTAATATATACACTACCAGTCAAAAATTAAGAATAATTAAGATTTTGATTTTTGAAAGAAGTCTCTGCTCTTTATTTGAAAAAATTAAAATACAGTAAAAACGGTAGTATTGTCAAACATTAGAAATTAAAGGAAGGTTTATAAATATATTTTAAAATACAATTTATTCCTGTAATAGCAAAGCTATATAATTATTTATTCCATATTCCAAGTCGAATTATTCTAGATATAACTTTAGTCCTGTAGTTATATTTCAAGAGCATTAACATTTTTTTGACAATTAACCATAATACAATTGTATTTTTTTTTAATGGTTTCATTCTCAGGAAATTCCTATAGTTGCATTACGATAATGAGAATTTGAGTGAAGCATGCTTTTTTTTTTTTTAGTTGCAATTCATACATGAGCACAACTTATATTTGTCTGCAAACTAATTTCAAGCATCTAATAAGAAACCTTTATCACATGGTGCAACACACATTCAGTCAAGCGTATCTTAACTTTGATGGACAGTGTTTCTGATCCTCCTCCTCGAGACGCAAACCCAGTCTCAGATTTGGCATCAGGCCCGTTCACACACTCAATAGGGGATCTTTTGTGCGGTCTGCATTAGATGCCTAAATATACAGCAGACTTCCTCCAAGCCCATCAGACTGACAGCTCAAAGACACCACACGCAGCGCTTCTTCACAGAGAGCATCATGTCATGACCACAGCTTTAGACTGTAGACACATCAGAGCCAGCCGTAAACGACACGCTTTATGGGAAACGTCAGAGAAAAAGATTAAAAGGCTCATTCCTAATATACAGCACATATAAATAAATTCACAGGTAAGAACTCATGTTTCATGAAGTGAACATTGGGTGGATTTTAAAACATTTCTCTTTCCAGTGTCCTCAATATTACTTTGCTTTCTGTTAGTGTCGTGTACAGATTATGAAATAAAACTTAAAAGCGTTGCTGATAATCAAAGTTAACATCCTCGTGGAAGTTCACCATCAATTTCACAATGAAAAACTATAGCTCTTATCCAGTTTATTTTCTTGCCTTAAGTTATGTGAGCTTGACCAAAAAAAAAAGCTTATAGAAATGCAATTCTGAAACTTAATTGTACATCTTTGTGTTGAAAAGCACAACAGCAATGAAAGTTCAGAATGGTTTCTTTTGTAATTAAAAATGCTGCCTTATGCATTTAAACTAGAGGGAATTTAATAGGAATTAGAAATGATTCTACCGCCACCTAACTGTCATGAAAAGAAAATACAGCCACCATTTCATTTGCTGGAAAAGTGAATTTTACTGGTATAAAAGTCTCATTTTGTGAAATTAGGAAAACAGTTTGTTTCAATGATTATCAAAAATAGTTTCCAGAAACTCCATGCATATTAATGCTCCAATTAAATGGCAAGCAATCACGTCAGTAAAGCAGAAGCCTAACTCTTTCCAACATCTTTAATTCAGAGTGGGTTATTGAATATTCCACACAGCGCAAGCACAAAAAATGCAAAGCTACAAAGATTACAACAAACAACCTGAAGAGAAGTCACATAACAGTAACTTTGTTACAAGGCTACCAAGTCAGGTCCATGATGCTCAACATTCACCTACAAACACACTTCCTGGTTGTCTTCTGCATGTCACATGGTCAGAAGCGGAGGCCATTGTGGCTCAAAACTTGCGTGGCTGTTGAATGCAGGGGATGCGCGGGACGTGTGGTTTCTCCACGCTCGGCCGGACTCGGCTGTGTCGCACAGAAACTGGAGTCTCTGGGAAATCATGACCAAACTGCAGCAAAAAAAAAAAAAAAAAATCATGTTAAATATGACACTTCATTTCTGAAACAAAGGGATTTATACTTTAATACAGTGAGTAACCAAATGACTAAAACAAACTCAAGATATTACAGCTACTATGGCTAATGTCAGGGTAAAATCCAAGTAAAACTTTTTTTAAACTACTAAAAATTGTGTAAATTTAATAAGCAAAAGTAAAATAATAATAAATTAAATAAACTTGGATACATATTACAAACAAATAATAAACTAAACAATTATACAATTAATAAAATATTATAAATAAAAATAAAGTAAAAATTAAATAAAGAGATGAATATATTACTGAAATACAAAATACCAACATTAAAAAATATGTACTAATAAAATAATATTTTTAAAAATGTAACTTAAAATAGATCAATATATTACATAAATATGAAAATAAACCTACAAAATAAATCAATAAATTAAACCGAAATACAAATTTGAAATAGAAACAAAAAAAGATAAATTAAATAGAAAAAATTAAACAACAAATAAATACAAATCACATAATAATAAAATTAAACATAATATATTGAAATAAATTGAAAATAAACACAAAAGACAAAAACAAAACGATTTGGCAAACTGTCATTTGGTATAACAATATATCATGCCACAATATATCACAATACAAAAATGCAACAATACGCATCGTGAATAGTGACAATATGTATCGTGGATAGTCCCCCCAAAATAAAAATTACTGTGTGAGAAAAAATTCAAGTTTTCAGTTTTAGTGTCAGTACTACCTTATATAATGTTGATTATACTGTATAATAATGCAATGGGGGAATATTTGTGCATTTTAAATATATCTAGTCAGTGGCAGAGTGCAAGCATATTCATCTAAAATAACGCTGTTTTTTCAGTTTCAGAATCATGAATATTTTTATTCTGGTTTCTCTATTGTCCTTGGGTTACAAGCATCAAGTCCAAGCCTATTCATTTAAACCCACAATGTAATATCAATTTAGCATTTTAATCAACAGTACATTTTTTGTTAACCTTTTACCATATGTCTTGGGAGTATCGCAATAATATGGTATCGTGAGTTCAGTATCGTGATATGTGTCGAATCGAGACATGAGGGATCGTTACACCCCTATTTGGTAGCTGCTATTTTAGAAGCCAAACTAGTTGACAACCACTCGTTTAGAAATGTGAACACTTGCAGAGGAAATAATCACTGAAGTAAGTTGAGTTCATAAAGTGAATCCTAGTATTTTGACTAAACGGAACTTAATTGAATTAATGACCATGTCCTAGTTTTCACTCTCACTCCAATAAAAATTGCAGAACCAAAAAAAAAAAAACTGAAAACAGCAGCATCTGTGAAGCGCTCGCAAACTAGTCACAGAAACTGCATGTCAACTACAATAAACTCACTTTAAACATTAAACTCTTCGTGTGTGCCGTGTAGCAGCATCCAAACAGCAGTGCACTATGGGATTGGAGGAGGATACACGCAATGCTAGTAATATCTTGTTATTAGGGAGGGTGCAACAAACCTTCTCAAGCGGTCCAGCCAGGAGAAGACTCAGATGCTGCATTCTGGATGGGGTCGGCAGGGACCTGGAGAACAAATCAGTTAACCGTGCAAATTACCTAAACGCATAATACTAAACATGGCATGCTGAAGGAAACTGCATGGTTGTTTGATTTCATGCAAAGCGCTGAAACATTTTTAGCAACACGTTTCTGCTTCACTTTTTAGATGCCTGCAGTAAGACTAAAATTGCATTTCTACCCCTTTAAAATTTGATGAAGCACTTTCAATCCTAGGTTCGCGAAAGAAAAGACGCAACCACGATATGAATGTTCCTGCCAGCGGGTTTAGGAAACCACTGCTCATTCCACCATAGCCCAAGGCAGCAGAGTTTATATGAAACATGTTCATTAAATGTTGAGCAAACTGCCAGAGAGACTGAACAACCGAAGAGGCATTTGAAAACAGTCAGAAAGAGATAAGCATCTTTGTTAGGCAGAAAATACAGTACCTGGTTTTGTCAAATTTCTTGGTCTCCTTCTCCACATTTCCACTATCATCAGCGCTCTTCTTCACGACTCTTTTTCCTCCTGCTTTCACTGAAGAAAGTGCACAATGACGGTTTCAGTTGAAATCACAATGTTACACAACTGTGAATGTGTTAGGAAATGTTACAGCTTTTATTCACCAACACAGGTTGTTTTAGAACATTTTCATCTCATATCAAACTTCTTTAAAATAAAAAAAGCAGATAATGAAAAGCTTTGCAATGTCACACTTCATTCAGGCTGACGTAGGAACGAGATAAACACCACAAATCTGCATTCCCAATTCATTCCTATAGATGGATGCTTTCTCACAGATCATGAGTTTTTTTCGAGTCCTGTAAACGTCCACAACCATCATCTCAGTCCATTGGCCCTGTTGTTCTGAATATTTGGCAGGTCTATCGAGGCCCCGAGGGTGAGCGTGCAAATATTTGCTCAATAAAACAAGCCGCTCGCTCAAATCAGTCTAACAAAAAGTCAGTGAACGGTACAATGAGGGAGTGTTCAGTGCTTGCAGTTTTAAAGGGTTTAGATTGCGAAACTCTAAGGTAACTAAAAATGCCATTGGTTTTCATAACAGGCTGTTTGCTACCTTTAAAGCTATATATGACGGCCCTACTTACACATTACAGTGTCCCTAGATTGCATAAGTTCACAAATCCACAAGACCCTCTAGTCTAGACCATTATACCAAGATGTGGACAGATGTCTAACTCCCTCAATTCATTCTGGATAAAGATTAAAAGGAATTGAAATGTTTAGTGGCTTTATAAATTAAAAACAAGTGATGAAAAGTCTTTGTTCTTCAATTTCTAGAAGCAGAGTTTAAAAACGTGCTGTATTTGTGTAGTGAATTAAAGGGATAGTTCACCCATAAATGAAAATTATAAACTTACTCACACTCGTGTTCCAACACTGTATGAGTTTCTTCTGTTGAACAAAAGATTATATTTTAAAGAATGTTGTAATCAAAACAGTTGACGGCACCCATTGACTTCCATAGTAGAAAAAATAATAATACTGTGGAAGTCAATGGGTCGAGTCAAATGTCTGGTACCCAACATTCGTCAAAATATCTTTTGTGATCAACAGAAGAAAGAAACTCATACAGGTTTGGAACAACATGAGGGAGAGTAAATATCATTTTCATTTTTGGGTGAACTATCCCTTTAATAAAAGGTAAACAGCCATCTTGCTGTGTTTGTTTACCACTAGCGCATGTTGCTGATGCAGACGTTTTATTATATACTGCGTAGTAGCCTACGATTCAATGGGTGACATCATTATGCAGTCTACAAACATCTCGTACACAAGTTTATAAGATCCATATCGTCCAGTGTGATTAATTTATAATGATCCTTATAGGATTGCCGAAATCGCAGTGTGTTACAGGCATTAGCAGCATGAAAAACAATAGTTTTGAACGGTGAGTGGATTCTGACTCACCTAAACGTCTCTGATTGGCCACTACGTTCAAGAATTCAACAACTATGTCTCTGATTGGCTACATTGCTCATCGCCGCAAAGAACACGTTGTAAATATTCATTTGACGTTCTCCAGAGCGCAAACACATATGCACTGGAGCATTTGCCAAATCGGGTTCGGCAATATATTATTACAGCAGCGACTGAGGGTGCTATTGATTGATGAAACCTCCGTAGAACCGGGTCTGGTGCACTAATCGTATTAAATCACAGTAGAAGTAGAAACTACTGAAACTAAGTCATCGGAACTCACATCCTGTGATACCTAACTTAGTAAGAAAACAAGAGCTGATGGTTGTTTTCCTCCCACTGCACGGTGCAGAAACACTGATTGAACTACAGCCGCAAAAGTAGGCGTACATTCACAAAAATAGCATGCAATTCAATAATCTACATTTAAAACGCATCGTTAAAATGAAATCTCAAACTAACTTACACAGCGCAAACAAAACAAGAAATAATTAAAATAGGCTACTTTAAAATGTTTCATGCGTGACTAAATGTGCAAACCTGCAGGAGGATGACCAGCTCTTAGTGAGTCTTTCGCTCCAGTTTTAGAAAGTTGCACCATTTTCAGTTTTCTTCACAACAACGACACAAACACTCTGTTAATCAATCCGCCCACTCGCGCGCTTTTATACTCTTGAGACCTCACTGACGTCACGGAGGATGCGCGTGCATGAGACCGCACGCAGCAATAATACGAATTCAAAAATATGTTTTGTGCCTGTGTAGACCTTATTCAGAGCAGCGCCACGACAGGTATGATTATGAACCCGAGACTGTGAGGGATAGATAGACTTATCTTGTTTTTAATGGCATCCGCTGTCATAAAAATAATAATACAAAAATAAAAAACATGTAAAAAGCTTCTAGATCGCTTATAATTTTTTGTAGTTCATATTTTCTGTTTTTATAAAAAAAAATAAAAAAAAATGTCTACTGAAATTATGGGAAATATATTTTTGCACTGTTCCTTCAATTCAAAAACATTAAATAAAAGATGGCGCTGCTGTGGTCAATAAAGCACCTTAAAACTGAAAAACATTTACTCACATTATAATAACACAAGATCTATGTAACTTTTTCTAAATGTTCCTTGTAACTAGATAATTGTGTAAACATGCTCATATGTGGGAGTTTTTGTGTGAGGCTATCTTTTCTAATGATGAATTTAGAACCGTATACTAACCAACTGCCTACTAAATACTATTCTGATTACTATTTCTGCCAAAAAACATATGGTAAACATAGTATGAGTAATGTACTAGTATGCCAATGGTTCCCAACACTGCACATTTTTGATGGCTACGTTTCAAATCACATACTTCCCTACTATATAGAAGGAAAAACAGTATGTAACAAAAGAAGTATGTCCAAAATCAGTGGTAAGAAAAGAATAGGCAAAAAGTACCTGAATGACCGTCCAATGGGATTCTGAAGTGTGCATACAATGGTTTCATATTCAAAGCATATACACATACCTCCCTTTCTATATTAAAACTGTTATATTTAAAACATTAATCTCCTATCATAATGTATGCACAGTGTTGGGTAAGTTACTCTAAAAAGTAATTAATTACTCCATTACTTAATACGTCTACCAGAATAGTAGTATGCGCTGTTAGTTTATTTACATTGGACTGTAAGCTAGATTGCTCAATCACAGCCTCTGTGCAAATGCAGAACCAAAATATGTCAAATCAATTCAGTCAAATGGTAGGCTATTACAGGTTTTATTTATTATGATTATATTTCATTTATTAATATAGATGGATATGGGAGACATACATGTGTATGTATGATAATATAGCCTACAGATAATATGCCTTATAAACAGTGCTCCAAAACCTTCACTGATTTAACACAGTAGCTACATATTGTCAATATAGTGCATGCTATATAGGTAAATTGAATATTAAATTAGTGCATACAGAGAAATTACTAACACCTCGTTCCATTTCGGGTAATACTGGCAGTTAAATACAGTGTAGTGTGAACTTATCAAGCAAGAATATGGCAGTTGTTGTTGTAAGAGAGATCTTTAAGAGGCTTTCTTCTATTGTGCTGCTGTAGTGAGAGCATTTCATGTGTTTGCTGTTTTCACTTTTTTTGCCTTTCTGCACCAAAACACAGATCTCATTTGCTGTCTGTACTGAGACGAGGCGTAGTAGTACAGAAGAGGGTCCAGAAAAACACTTATGCTCCCCAAACACACAGCCAACAGGTAAACAGCATATGATGAATCTCCCTCCCCGATGTTTCTTCTTGTAGCTAAACGAACATAGTGGTACAACAGGATGCCATTGGTTGGAGCAAAACACAACACAAACTCAATCAGCACAGTAATAGCCATAATCACAGCTTTCCTACGAATGCCTGAAGGTGATGATGATGATGCTAAGTGTTCACACTTCACACTGAGTACATATATGATAGTGAAGTAGCTCACTAAGGTGACAACCAGTGGCAAGAAGAAGTAGACGCAAGAGAGAATGGAGAATAGGTACACATAATACAGCCTTGAAGGGTCGTTTTGGCGCAGTACATCATGACAAGTGACGCCCACATCCTCAACCTTGAGCGTCTGTCTCATTGAGAGAAGTGGCACCGTACCAGCGAGCGCCAGAAGCCAGACCAGCACACACACACACGCGGCTTTCCTTGCGCTCCTCCAGGTTTGAGAGGTGATGGGAAGCGCCACAGCCAGCAGTCTGTCCACACTTATGCACATCATCAGAAGTATGGAGCAGTACATGTAGCAGTAGTAAGCAGCACTGAGCACACGACACGCCACCTCCCCGAACACCCAATCTGAAGCGTTCAGCTGGTAGTGGATCTTCAGAGGCAGCAACAGGGTGAAGAACAGGTCCACACACGCCAGGTGAGACATGTAGATCACAGCTGGTTTCTTCGCTTTAATCCTACAGGTGAACGTCACCAAGGCCAAAGCGTTCAGGGGCAAACTAATGAGGATGACGAAGATGTAGAACGAGGGCATGACGCGTGTGACTATCAAGCCTTTGAGAAAGTCAGCAGATTTGGTGGAGATGTTGCACATCACAGAAAATCTTTGTGGAATTATTTTGATATCCATAGCTGAAGTATCCAGACAGCAGTTAAACTCTGTAACCCGCACAAAACACAATGAGTGAAGGTCATATACTATTAAAACATAAAATTATAAAAAAAAAATTAAAAAGTAAGCTTGAGATCCACCCCTAAACATTACCACCGGTGTAAGCGGACCGTACAAACATTTTTATGAATGAAATTATACGAGTTTATATACATAAGACACCAATTCTGCAAAACGTAAATACAAATTGTCATGAGATTGTGTTGCATATTACTGTTATACATTGTTGAAGAGTTATAGTTATAGTAGCAAGGACGTGGAATGCAGACATAACCTCTAATCAATACAAAAGACCATTAGTGAGTGACAGCTCTCATAACACCACCAGAGAATAATTAGGAGAAAACATTTGGACACATTTGAGAAAAGGCTTTCTTTGCTTTTAATCCGAAACGAATAATAGTAGCCTAGGCCTGCTGATACAAAGTATGACACTAAATTCAATCCGTTCACCATATAAAGATGGTGATCACGTCTCTTTAGAACATTTGGACCAAACCGCTCAATTCATATGGATTAGTTTTATGATCTCTTTATGAACTTTTTGAAGCATCAAAGTGGTAGCTGTGTAGCTGTCAATAGAGGGATAGAAAGGTCTCAGATTTAATCAAAAAGATCTTAATTTGTGATCCGAAGATGAACAAAAGTCTTATTTGGAGCAACTTGATGGTGAGTAATTAATGACAGAATTTGCATTTTTGGTTGAACTTACTCTGTGGATAATATTTTGAATTTGCTTCCATCATGGCTCCAGTTTCACCCGGACAGCAGTCAGAAACTGTAACCAGCACAAAACACAATGAGTGAAGGTCATATACTATTAAAACATAGGCCTACAATTATATATATTTTTTTAAAGTAAGCATGAGATCCACCCCTAAACATTACCATCACTGGGGTGTAAGTGGATGGTACAAATTTTTTTATGAATGAAATCCTACGTGTCACGGATAAGGAGAGAGGACCCAAACGCGATAGCAGGTAAACAGGAGACAGAGGGAGATACCAGGTTCATGACAATACAAGTTTATACACATAAGCCACCAATTCTGCAAAACGTAAATACAAATTGTCATGAGATTGTGTTGCTGCATATTAGGCTACTGTTATTCGCTGTTGAAGAGTTATAGTTATAGTAGCAAGCAAGGACGTGGAATGCAGACATAACCTCTAATCAATACAAAAGACCATTAGTGAGTGACAGCTCTCATAACACCACCAGAGAATAATTAGGAGAAAACATTTGGACACATTTGAGAAAAGGCTTTCTTTGCTTTTAATCCGAAACGAATTATAGTAGCCTAGGCCTGCTGATACAATGTATGATCCTAAATTGAATCCGTTCACTATGGAAGTAAAATAATCTCAAATGTTTTTGAAACAAAAAGCATGTTGAATTGCACAAATTGAAAAAAAAAAATGCATTGCGTTAACCATGCTTGCTTTTTAATCCATTGTATTTTTAAGGCTTGCATTTTTATGGGCTGAAATCCAACATGGTTGAATATTTAAGCTGTGAATATTTCAATTAAAAACATTTCAAACACATTTTCAATATTAAAAATTCAATAATCCATATTCACCTTTCATATTTCACTTCCAAAATTTTCAAACTGTTTAAAAATACAACCTATAATATTCAACAGGCAATTTTCGGTCCATTTTATTTCGCCTTGAAAATTCGCTTCCACAAATTCAGTGGTTCAAATTCGACAGTAAATTCAACGTCGACATCCAGGAACTGCAGGAAAAGCAGTAGATTACCGATCATAATCTCCATCTGCTGTAGTCGGCTTTACCAGCAGGGGGTGCACGCGCGTGTTGACAAGCACCAAAGCAACAGGAGAGGCCTTCACAAAACGTCATTTGCTGAAATGGACAGAGCGATGAGTACGAGTTATAATTTATATGTGTATGGAAAAGGTTGATTAAGACACAAAACACACGAGCGTTTTCTCAAGTGTCTTATGAGACTTATTTTTACCCCCGTGCAAAGTAAGGTGATTTGTGCACTGCAAAAATAAATTCTCTCGCCGTTGGCATTGATATTAAGTTTTAGTAAAACAACTGTAATACACTGAGACAGAGTGAATTGTTTGTTTTAGTCACTATGACGGAATACTAAATTGATGGCTGGGTTTTGGCAAAGGCAATTTTATTTAAATGTAGCATCATTAAATACAACCCAATTACAATTATAAATTAAATTCAGCAATTAAAAATTACATCTCTACCATGATATCTGGTCATCTCTGTGTTATAACGTGAATTGTCTCCGCCATTATCCAGGGCTGTACAGTAGGGGTATTTGTCATCTTATTTTATATCTTTTTGTCCATTTGGAGCGCGCGCGTCACGTCACCTATTAGCGTCGCGCCTGCCACAAGATCTCTCACTGTTTACATGAACCAGACACTCCAATGAGAGCACATGAAGTGCAATCCATCTCTTATTTACCATTTTTTCATCTTATCGTATATTTTATTCGCTCCTTTGCCCGTATTGGAGCGCGTCTCGTGGCTCTTACTAAGCGTCGGGCCAGCCACACGATCTCACTGTTTTAATCTACCAGACACTCCGATTGATGCACATGTGCAAACAGACAGTGCAATCCTGACCTGCTCTTATGTAGCTTATCTATTTGTCATCTTATTTTATTCGTCTTTTTGTCCATAATGGAGCGCGCGTCGTATTGGAGCCATCTTCGCATGTAGTGAACGCGCCGAGAGAAATGCTCATTTCATACGGATTACATTATCTGAGAGTAGTCTATTTATTTTCGTTTTGAATTGTTTCGTTTAAAAGTAGGATAGACATTTCTACCTTGATGTATTTATCATGCCTGTGAGAAATGTGCAATGCAAAAATTTCATGATTTTATTGCTATGCCTATGCCTATATGTCTGCTTTGCTTCTTAAATCCAGGGAATTGGTTGATCAAACATTGATTGAAATTAAGATACAATTTATTAAAAACGAAATTCACTTTAAAGAAAGGCTTTATAAAAAAAAAAAAAACGTAATGGAGTGGTCAAAATCATTCTCCTTCAGAATGTCAATCGGAGAATCAGGCAACTGTAATAGGGAGAGATCTTGTGGCTGGCGCACCACGAAACGCGCTCTATAGGACAAACGAGCAAATAAAATATAAGATAAGATGGCAGAAGGGTAACTAAGAGCAGGATTACATTGGCTTTGTGTTTTCGTGCATAAATCGGACGGAGTGTCTGGTAGATTAAAACAGTGAGATCGTGTGGCTGGCCCGACGCTTAGTAAGAGCCACGAGACGCGCTCCAATACGGGCAAAGGAGCGAATAAAATATACGATAAGATGAAAAAATGGTAGAGATGGATTGCACTTTATGTGCTCTCATCGGAGTGTCTGGTTCATGTAAACAGTGAGAGATCTTGTGGCAGGCGCGACGCTAATAGGTGACGTGACGCGCGCGCTCCAAATGGACAAAAAGATATAAAATAAGATGACAAATACCCCTACTGTACGCAGCCCTGGATAATGGCGGAGACAATTCACGTTATAACACAGAGATGACCAGATATCATGGTAGAGATGTAATTTTTAATTGCTGAATTTAATTTATAATTGCAATTGGGTTGTATTTAATGATGCTACATTTAAATAAAATTGCCTTTGCCAAAACCCAGCCATCAATTTAGTATTCCGTCATAGTGACTAAAACAAACAATTCACTCTGTCTCAGTGTATTACAGTTGTTTTACTAAAACTTAATATCTATGCCAACGGCGAGAGAATTTAGTTTTGCAGTGGACAAATCACCTTACTTTGCACGGGGGTAAAATAAGTATCATAAGACACTTGAGTAAACGCTCGTGTGTTTTGTGTCTTAATCAAACTTTTCCATACACATATAAATTATAACTCGTACTCATCGCTCTGTTCATTTCAGCAAATGACGTTTTGTGAAGGCCTCTCCTGTTGCTTTGGTGCTTGTCAACACGCGCGTGCACCCCCTGCTGGTAAAGCCGACTACAGCAGATGGAGATTATGATCGGTAATCTACTGCTTTTCCTGCAGTTCCTGGATGTCGACGTTGAATTTACTGTCGAATTTGAACCACTGAATTTGTGGAAGCGAATTTTCAAGGCGAAATAAAATGGACCGAAAATTGCCTGTTGAATATTATAGGTTGTATTTTTAAACAGTTTGAAAATGTTGGAAGTGAAATATGAAAGGTGAATATGGATTATTGAATTTTTAATATTGAAAATGTGTTTGAAATGTTTTTAATTGAAATATTCACAGCTTAAATATTCAACCATGTTGGATTTCAGCCCATAAAAATGCAAGCCTTAAAAATACAATGGATTAAAAAGCAAGCATGGTTAACGCAATGCATATTTTTTTTCAATTTGTGCAATTCAACATGCTTTTTGTTTCAAAAACATTTGAGATTATTTTACTTCCATAGTTCACCATATAAAGCGATCACGTCTCTTTAGAACATTTGGACCAAACCGCTCAATTCATATGGATTAGTTTTACCATCTCTTTATGAACTTTTTGAAGCATCAAATTGGTAATTGTGTAGCTGTCAATAAAAGGACAGAAAGGTCTCAGATTTCATCAAAAATATCTTAAGTTGTGATCCGAAGATGAACGAAAGTCTTATTTGGAGCAACTTGATGGTGCATCATTAATGACAGAATTTGCATTTTTGGTTGAATTTACTCTTTAAATTACGCATTGGGGATATTTCGGCTTCCATCATAGGTTGAGTTTCACCCGGACAGCAGTCAGAATCTGTAACCAGCACAAAACACAATGAGTTAAGGTCATATACTATTAAAACATAGGCCTACAATTATTTTTAAAAAGTAAGCATGAGATCCACCCCTAAACATTACCATCACTGGGGTGTAAGCGGACCGTACAAAAACTTTTATGAATGAAATTATACGAGTTTATACACATAAGCCACCCATTCTGCAAAACGTAAATACAAATGGTCATGAGATTGTGTTGCATATTACCGTTATCCATTGTTGAAGAGTTATAGTTATAGTTATAGTAGCAATTAGGACTCGGAATGCAGAAAGAATCTGTAATCAAAACAAAAGACCATTAGTGACAGCTCTCATAACACCACCAGAGAATAACTAGGACATTTGGAAACATTTGAGAAAAGGCTTTCTTTGCTTTTAATCAGAAACAAATAATAGTAGCCTAGGCCTGCTGATACAAAGTATGATCCTAAATTCAATCTGTTCATCATATAAAGCGATCACGTCTCTTTAGAAAATTTGGACCAAACCGCTCAATTCATATGGATTAGTTTTACGATCTCTTTATGAACTTTTTGAAGCATCAAATTGGTAGTTGTGTAGCTGTCAATAAAAGGACAGAAATGTCTCAGATTTCATCAAAAAGATCTTCATTTGTGACCCGAAGATGAACGAAAGTCTTATTTGGAGCAACTTGATGGTGCGTCATTAATGACAGAATTTGCATTTTTGGTTGAATTTACTCTTTAAATTACGCATCAGCAAGGTATTAAATTGCAAGTCACTTTTTATGCATATTGATTTGATGATCTACTTACCGTTATTGTTGCCAGTACCCGTGTGTGCAATTAGAACTAAAACCAAGATTATTTTAATCCCCATGATGATCATCTGTCTGTTCCTATCGTCAGACGTTTACTCACAAACCCTACAGGCACTACTAGTGGATAAGCGACGTCCGATTTGTGAGCCAAAGCCAGTCGTTCATTTGAATCTTTTCACTGAATCGGTTGAAACGGTTGAGCCGATTGGCTAATGTCCGAACCAAGTAAAGTTTTAAAGTCAACTCATTCTGGAAAGAATCACTTGTTGTACAGCGTGTTAAAGTGAACATGGAAGCTATTTGTGTTTTTTCTTTCTTTTTTTTGTAAAAAATAAAGAAATAAATCTCCTGAGAGACTATTAGCTAATCGTTTATTTTGGGAGTGTCCCATAAAAAAATGTTTTGGATAGAACTCAATAATGAGGCTACTTACAAAGAAATAGGATTCTTCTTTACTTGGAATCTGATGTTTTGCTAAACCGTTTCATTTGATGCCAGATTAGACTCCAGTTGCAGGGCATGCGTCATGACATCAGTTTCTCACGGGAAAGACGGTTTATTTTGAATTAAATGTCTATTTTTAAAAGCAAATGAGTGAACATTTTGTTGGGCAATAAATCCCCCATAAAAAGCCACCAAGAAAATATCAACGTTTTTAAACAGTGTATAGATGAGCACTATGCTCATCTATAAATATCGTTACACTGTTTAAAAACATTGATATTGTCTTGGTGGCTTTTTTATGAAATTAAATTATAATTAAATTAAAATTTTATTAAATTAAAAAGTGAAATTAAAATGAATAGGCTATTAGACTGACTATGATAGTCATTCTAATATTCATTTTAATTTCACTTTTTAATTTGTATGTGCAGTATTTTTTTAGCTGTGTCTATTAATAATTTTGATTCTAGAATGTTTGCTTAAAAAGTTTAGCTAATATATTATTTGTTATTTATCTATTCCTGTTGAAACATGAGTAAAGTAAAGGGTGACTTGTAGGGGCTATTTTTGGGCATTAAATCATTACATTTCAACTTGGATTTTTTTACCCTAACTGCATATCATTAGGCACTCATCAAACCTCCAACAAATCATATTTTCCCACCTCAGGCATTTTCAGATTTAAACACCTTTTATTCTCAACCCCGTAACGGACTAAATTAAATTGGTTTAAAAAGGATTTTTCTATAAAACAAGCATCTACCTACTGTTCATGTGTCTCTCATAGCAATTGAAAAACTACAAATGTAACATTTATGATAATATTCACATTTTGAAGTTAAAAATAGACAAATTGTGTGTTTGTGGACTCATTTTCTAAAAAAAATGTTTTCAGTGTAAATGCTCTGCTAAAACCTATAGGAATAATCACAGCTTCTGTGAAATGAATAATATAAATATATTACAATAACAAATCTGTTACAGATCTGTGAACGGAAGGATATATCCCAGGGGGTCGTACAGACTTGCTAAAACTTTATAAATAATCCTCATGTTGGGAGCACCATTTATGGGCTGGTGATGGTACGTCAGGACATCTACAGGGCAATTCCAGCTAAGACCAAATGTGGACTCCTGGGCCCGTATTCATAAAGAATCTTAATGCAAAGAGTTGCTCCTAGTGACAAAATTCTAAGAAAATTCTTAGAAATGTGGGCGTTTACTCTTAAAATTAAAGAAAAAATCCTAGTAAAGAAAAACGTAATTCAGAAAGCATCTTAACCCTTAAAAGAGGTCTTAAGGTCAAAATTGTTAGGAGTACGGATGAGGACTTTTAAGAGGCTTAAGAGTTTCTTCAGCAGAGGAGAAAATGACAGAACGATGAAGAGGGAGAAGAAATGTGATGCAGACAGTGAGTGATGACAGTGAATTAATTCAGACGCTATAGATGAGATCGTGCAGGGATCATGTTTGTGACTGATCTTATTAGAGACACGCTAATATCTCCGACACAGCGCAGGAATGCCATAACGCCAGAAATGAAAGTAATCACTACATTAAGATATTTGGCAAATGGGAAAATGCAATAAAGCAGCAGTGATTTGGGTCTGTCTCAACCTTCTGTAAGCAGTGATCACACAAACATTACAGCACTTTCAGAACCTCTTATTGTGTCGCAGTTCATTTAGTTTCCACTGGACATTCCCACCTTGCAGGCTCAAAAAAACTGCAGTTTTGAATAGCAGGCTTCCCTGGTGCGCACAAGCAGGGGAATGAACCGTTAATCATTTGCGCTATAAGCTCCCATGTCCGCTTCTCGCTCCGTGCTGTGACACCCGGCCCGAATTTTCCTTTAATGATGGCCTAGTGTTCATCCACTAACTGGGCTAACAGTAAACACGGTTCTTCTGACCAGTCGGGATTTCTCGTCTTTCTTGTTCTTTAATTCATGTTTGCTATATTAAAACAAACATTCAAACCACCACTTAAATAGACAGCAATCAGTGTAATTGGAAAGAGTGGAACAATTTTTATCATTCTAAGCCAATCAAATACCTTAGGAAATTAACAGCAAGGTAAAAAAAAGGATTTATACATAAATATAATGTGTGTGTGTGTGTGTGTGTGTGTGTGTGAGTAAACTCTATACTTAAAATGGCTCTTTTTTTTCCTTCTTGGACAACCAACCAATCACAGTCTTCAAAAGATTGTGTCATACATAGCAACGGGGTCAGCCCCGCCTCCTCACTAAGATGAGAGTTTTTGTCTTTTCCTTTGTCCCGAATCGCTCTTAAGCTAAGACTCCTACGTAAAAGTTTTTAAGCTAAATTAATTTTCTGAGAGGATTCTTAGAATCTTTATGAATACGGGCCCTGGACATCTGTCTTTTCATGGGCTAGCCAGAGTATACAATCATCCGATCTGGCTTCACGTGGAAGATGGTGAATGACAGATTGCACATTGCTGGCCCATTGCCTCAACTCGAAGCCTCCTTCAGCTAACAGCTCCCTCAGCTTGTCAACCAATTGCTTAGCCTCCTTTGGGAATGACAAGCTCTGCAAGAAATTGTCAACGTAAAAGCACTGTTCGACTGAGAACCTCACATCTTCGTTAGGTTGACTATGTTCTCTCATATGCTGTTGTAAGTCAAAGCTAGCACAGCAGGTCCTGCAGGTTGTGCCGAATGGCAGAACTTGCCATTCAAAGACATCAGGTGGACCTTTCTCCTTTGAGTCATGCCAGACAAACCGGAGAATGGTCTATCTTCTGGACGAAGGCAGAGCTGATGAAACATGCCCCGGATGTCTGCACTGATGGCCACTGCATGCTGACGGAATCTGAGTAAGACCCCAAGAAGTGATGAACCCAAGGTGGGGCTAGCGAGGAGTGAATCATTTAAACTGAGGCCACTGAACTGAAAGGAGCAATCAAACACCACACGATTCTTTTCATTGTGGCGCACCATATGGTGTGGAATGAACCAGGATTCACCATCTCTTTCCATATCTTCTGGAAGGAGCTTTCTGATAGCTACGGACTGAACCAATTTCTGGAGGAATAAGCTTCAGCTTGTTGCGGGTGACTGGGAAGTTTTCCCTCAGTACTTCTTGGCGTGGCATGACAGCTTCCATAGTGGCATGAAGATAGGGCATGTCACACTTGCGTAACAAGGGTGTTGTATAGCGACGTATTCCATCCACCTCTACACGAACTGTCTTGGTTTCCAGTAACTCAATGGCCTTTTGGTCCTGCTCGGATCTTGTGCACTCCCTTTCATTCTGAAATGGCAAAACATCCACTTACCACAGCCTGTCAACATTCTTGAACAGTTCTGTGGTGCTGAGAGGAATGGATATGTGGAGACACTGTTTTGGCTCAAGTCTCTGCTCCAACAGGCTGGTAGGGCCCTGGAGTGTCCATCCTAATTTGGTTCTTATTGCAGCTGGACCCCCAGGTGGACCAAGTCTTACTGGCTCAATTGGTGAGATTATGTGAGTTTGATCTGCACCAACAAGAACAAGAGGTTTTGCCTTTTCAAAATACTGCAGTGGTAGTCCAACCAAGTGTTTTGCTTCTGCAGCTTTGGAATTGGTGTAAGAGTGATCAACGAGATCAAGCTGTGGGGGAGTAAAGGCTCTGGATATGAGATATCGCTTCTTCGGATTGGAGTATGGAGAAATGGAGAATGAAACTGAAGCTCCATTAAGAGTTTGCACATCATGAGGGATTGTTCTCAGAGCTAAGCTTTCTTGTGTCCCTCTTAAGCTTCTGTGCTGCCTCTGGCAGGAGCATCGTACGCTCAGAGCCATCATCAAGGATTGCGAATGTGTCCAGTGTGCAATTGCTATAGTGTAAGAGCACTCTGACAACTTTGAGTAAAACCTTATTACTGCTGACTGGTTTGTTCAGGTACAACGTTTGTGTCGCTGAGCTGACTAGGCAAGCCTCTGTTTTGGATACCTTTATGACAGGCCTCTCATTTACCTTATGGAGGATTCGTCGATGCTTTCTCTGACAAAGGAGACATGGTTTCTTTAGACCACAGTGGATAGCCTGATGAGCAAGGCCACAACGCCAGCTTCTCCTATCGGTGTGTATCCACACTGAGAGCTGATCTTTGGTGAGGGTTGGAATTTTGGGGAATTGAATGAATGCATTATCAGTTCTGACAGTAAGAACAATATACTGAGGCCCTACTCTTACCCTTCTCATCAACCTTGGCAGAAGAATATGTAGCGTTTGTTACCTCAGCACTGTTCCCAGACCCAGTCAGTACAGTGGCAGTGGTTCGGCGTGACCCGAAACTCTCGTTCGGGCCAGCTTTCTCCTCTGAGATCCTTTGCAACTTTATAGAGCTAGCATCTGACCGATCGCTCTGGTACCCATCACCCAAGGGAAGGGACTCTGCACTGGATTCAAACTGTAGTTGTTGATTCGGATATTGTGGTGATGACTGGCGAGAAGAGTTGGAAATTCGCTGCTGTAGAGGGTTTGGGAGGTCATGATGCTCATCTATGACAGTCAGCCTCGAAGGGGAATAAAAAGCAGGTAAACTGTGTGCTCTTTGAGGTTTTGCTGCAGATACTCTAATGCGTGATGAAGAGTAATCGTCATCAAATGACTCCACTGCTTCTTCTCTCATACTAACTGGTGAAGCTGATTTATAAAGACTTGGGAAATCCACCTCATAATCTTGTACATAGGCTGGACGGCGCTTTGGGCGAACCAAACGGTTTACTGGTGCAGAACTGGCTGACATCTTAATCCAGGGAAGTGTAAGGACCATTTGTTGGGTTTGGAATTGGACATTTGAATGTTATCTCTTAAGGACTGTAGGATAAGCAACACTCACCCTGGATGGTCCTATCAGAACCCAGGAACTCAGTCAACCACACTTTGTTTCCTTTGGTGTCTTTACTGAAGCATATGTTTGTGTGTGGTCTGTACAAAGATAAATAACAATTACAATAAGTAAATAATACAGACTTCAGATCCAATTATTTAATAATCCAATATAGTAAACAATGGTACAATCTGTGTGGATGGAATATTACTTGCAATAAGAGTGAAATACAATAGCGGAATGATTAGCCTAGCATCAGAATAGGCCATTTAACTAAATCGCCATCAACTCACACTTATACAATTTACTCCAGACATCTTGAACATAAAAAACATCTCTCTCAACATAAAAGATGACAGCAGTAGCCTATAATCAAATAATTCGATGACGAAAATATGATCGTGCATGTAACGATCGTTAGTTAAGACACCATAAAACACTCGAATTTAGTTACAATAACTTTAACAATCAACAATTATATACAAGATTACAACATGAACTTTCTTCTAAAGTGTAGGCTATAACAAGAGTGAACTCACGGGATGAACGCACACAACACTCCAACTGGGAGCGGCTCGCATTTCCTCACAGAACTTTGCGGCATCAATTAAGGCACACGCAAAGCCGTTTACATAATAGTAGATAATATTACAAGTTTTTAATCACATTATTGGCAATTGCAGGGTTTATCATATCGATAAACATACAAATATTATTTAATTTCCTGTAAGGATGGGGAAAGTGTTACACCTCACATATTTCCACAGGGCAAGTCTGAGCAAGAAGTGCTCAGAGATAAACTGAACCAACAAGCACTGTCAGTTTTATTAACAGTGCGTTGATAAAAGGAGGTGCAACAGATTTTTCTTTATGAAAACAGATATATTTACCACCTTTAAGGAAGTTTTATAACTGTAACATATGGCCTAGCGTACGTTTTGAGTTAGTTTTCATTGTGTTCATGTTATGCTTGCCTGTGACACCCAGTTTGCCAATGTGTTTCATTGATTTAATCCCTGTCACCTCCTGTTGTCTTGTTAATTACTGTTATGAGTTCATTTGTCCCAGCTGTGTTGGTTTCCTTTATCTGTTCTCTGTGTAAGCCTTGTGTTTCAGTCAAATGAATCTCTCGTACATGTTTGAGTAGTTTTTATTAGTCAATAGCGAGTATAAGGTCGTGCAGTAAAGTGGCTGTGGCTCACATGTTAAAGTCTGAGAACTGCTGTTGTGTTTGGCAGTGTTTCACATCAGTGCAATTATTTGAGGAATGTCGCCAGAGACTGAAGAGAGAACCAGATTCTGGATCAAAAAGACTTAAAATATTCAGTGTTATGCTACTATTTACTCTGGAAGACAGTGACCAGACAACAGAAGCATACATCTAAAATGTTGTGACCTGGATCTAACATTGTGTACAGTATGTCTCTCTTTTTCTTTATAATCGTCTAACCAGATGAACTATTTCCTGGCAAACATGATGGATATACGAGACACATGGATATTTATATGTCTGAAATCTGCAGCATTTGCTTTTATTGACGTAGAATCTGTTCCCTGGAGGAAAGCAGGCCTTTGAGAAACACTTAATTCTGTTTTCTGTCATCTGAAAAGCCAGAATCACAGAAAAAACAACTCTCCATTGCATGACCAACACTGCTAAAATCACAAACTAGTCATAGGCCTACAGGTTTTTTATTTTGGACATGGTCTTTGAAATACCAAGGAATACATAATATACATAAACATAAACTTTCAGTGCCATCAAAGTATTTCTTTGTGATTGTGAGTCACATATGACATGTGTTGGTGTCATTGCCTGGCTGTGAATAAAACCTGCAATACAGACTTCGTCCAGCGGATGGCGGAGGAGGAACGGTTAATAAATGGTTGCTGAGCGACAAGGACGCAAAACAATCCGAGCTGCGCATGCGCTGATACTGTCCGTGGCTGAAACCTTGGAAATGAAAATAACGAATAAGTAATCACATTATTACCATCACTTGGAATAATTGGAGAAGCGTGTAGTTTGTTTTACGCTTAAAAAGGCATTTTTATGGCGGGTAAAAAGAAGGAGATTAGTTTACAGGTTTGTTGGACGAAAGCTTTATTAGCATTAAACTATGTAAATTAGTGAAACGTGGTTGTCTGACAGTAGTTTTCTAGTTTATTTACTTTGTATCATAACTGAAAAATGCCTGACAACTCTTGAAAACTTTTAAATTCAGATAAATATCAATAATGACGATCAATGGAGTGAAGTTCTGGCAACGAAAGGGTTAATGGGTGAGTGAAAGACTTTAACGTTAACTAAGTTAACTGAGTGTCTGTCTGTCTGTCTGTATCTATCTATCTATCTAAATATAGCACACTTAAAAATATTACTATGATCAAATGACCAAACAAAAGCATTTATATAATTTATTTAAAAGTAATATACACGAGCACACAAGCAATACTTTTAACAAAAAAGTTAGTTAGGTTAGAAATGAGAACAATACATATTCATACATTTTATGTGTATCTTTCTTCACATACTTTGGGGGTGCTGTATCACTGTTTTCTGTCTCATTTCTTTAATTTGGTCTTTCCCCTTACGAAAAGAAAATATATTTCCCAATAAATGAATGATCAATATATTAAATGATGTAACAGTATATTGTGTTAATATATTACAACATATTGAACAATACATAAGGAATTGCCGCTTTTCATATATTGAAAAATATGTGACAATATGTAATAAAACATAATGTATGTAATTTTATATTCAGTAATACACTTCATAATACAGATGTATATGTGATGTGATCGGATATAGTAACGTGTAATATATTGCATACATATTTACTCATGCAATATAAACACATATATAGAGAAATACATAATGTAATATATTTATTATATTTTATAATTATTTACATTATAATTTAATTTTTTTTATATTTTCAAGCTAGTTGACAAAAGCAGGAGCATACCTGCATGCACTAAAGTATTTAGCCAAGATACTATCACTGTGCTGAGCAGTGCACAGCTATTATATTTTAAACATAGTAATTATATATCGTCAACTGAACCACAGGCTCTACTCTTCAGCACAATGATAACCCCAAAAACTCACACATACCAGAAAACCTTTGAATTCCAAAATAATAGAACATTAAACACTAACAGATCTCCTATTGAGCTAGAAATATGTCTTCATTACATGCGAGAAAATAAATTATCTGAGAGAGAAAGAAAAAGTTTGAGAGAAAAAGTTATCACACTGATAGCAAAAAAGCATTTCATGAGTGAAAAAATAATATTTGAGAGAAAAAGTTTTCATACCAATAGCAAAAAATAATATTTGAGACTAAAAAAAGTTTTGAGAGAAAGCATTTTCTCATAGAACATAAAAAAATATAAATTTGAAACTTTTTCTGAGAAAAAAAATCTCTCTCAAAATACTTTGAAAAAAATCTCAAATATATATTTTTTGCTATCAGTGTGAAAAAATGTTCTCTAAAAAAAAAAAGTGTTTCTCTGTAAAGTGGTGTAATGATTCAGGTCGACTCCCAAGACAAGACATGCTCAAACCGACTGGCCAATAGGAACGTTCCAATAGGAAAAAAAGAACGTGGCCCCGCCCATGAGACAATTTTCACAGCTAAAGCAAAATCCTGACCGGAGAGCAAAAAATTGCATCGAGAGCAAAGAAAAGCGTTTTGAGAGAAACACTTTTTTTTTTTTTAAATGTTTGAGAACATGTTTTCACACTGATAGCAAAAAATATATATTTGAGATTGAAGTACTTTGAGAGAGATGTTCTATGAGAAAATACTTTCTCTCAAAACTTTTTTTAGTCTCAAATATTCTTTTTTCTCTCATGAAATGCTTTTTTGCTATCAGTGTGATAACTTTTTCTCTCAAACTTTTTTTCTCTCTCTCAGATCATTTATTTTCTCGCATGTAATAAAGACACATTTCTAGCTCCATAATCTCCCCGCTATATTAATATTGAGCAAAACACATGAAATAACTCTTAGCTAATTTTAACATTTGCTCTCCTTTAACAGTCAGAAGCAAAGCATGCTGGGAACTAGAAATCTGATGTACCACTGATTGTAACTCATTCTGTAAATGTGTGTGTCTGTACAATACATTAATATTTACAAGGGAACATGTGTGTGCAATATATGTACACAATAAAGGATAAAACTTCCTGAAAATGATATGTAATGCTATTTATGTCTGCATGAATAAATATTTTATATGAATCAATATATAGCCATACATGGTCAAAATATTGCAGTACATTGACATGTACTATGTAACATATCACATTATATTTTGGAGTATATTTCCATGTATTTTTGTTCCGTAAGGGTCTGTCTTATTTGACAAACAAGTGCGTTGAGTTGTCAGTCTTGCAGTAATTGTTGTGATCTGGTGTTGTGTGTGTGTGTCAGTGGTTGATGTGTACCAGCAGTGGTGTGGACCCTGCCGTGCCGTCGTCAGTCTCTTTAGAAAGATCAAGAATGAGCTGGGAGACGACCTGCTGCATTTTGCCACGGTAAGATAAGCCACTCTGGAGATGAGAGAATAGAGATTGCTCACAAACAATCATTCTAAATGTCGACATTTCTGTCACACCGTCTTATCATCCCTGCAGGCGGAGGCTGATGGGATTGAAGCTCTGGAGAAGTACAGAGGAAAGTGTGAGCCCACCTTTCTGTTTTATGCGGTGGGTCTGAAAGTGTACATCTCTCTCTGGGTGTTTACAAATCCCTGCAAATTCTTACTTACTACAAATTCTAACTCTAAATTAAAATTAGCAAATAATTACATGGACGGATGTCACAAAACCTATTAAGGACACATGCAAGCAAAATTTCACCCCAAAATGAATGAAAGAAGAAAAATACTGTGCGATCCTGCTTTCATTTCATTTCTGTAGTGCAGTAATAAAAATCTAATGAGTCAAAACTGAGTGAAATTATTCAAAAATACAACATCTGGAAGTATTACAATAGCATTTTTGAGAAAATTGTGGTTAAAGGGATAGTTCACCTAAAAATGAAAATTCTCTCATTAATTACTCGCCCTCATGATGTTCCAAACTCGTAAGACTTTCGTTCATCTTCGAAACACAAACAAAGATCTTTTTGATGAAATCTGAGATCTTTCTCCATTGACAGCTACACAACTACCACTTGATGCTTCAAAAAGTTCATAAAGAGATTGTAAAACTAATCCATATGAATTGAGAGGTTCAGTCCACATTTTCTGAAGAGACTCGATCGCTTTATATGATTAACAGGTAGAATTTAGGCTTTTATTGACAGCGAACTAACAGAAGCTCAACCGAACCTCCTTGATGTGCGAGAACAAACCTCTTGCTGAAGCTCAAACGTGATGCGTAACACGAGAATGAACCTCATTGGTTCTTGCTGAAGCTCAAACGTGCTGCGTAACACGAGAATGAACCTCATTGGTTCTTGCTGAAGCTCAAATGTGATGCGTAACACGAGAATGAACCTCATTGGTTCTTGCTGAAGCTCAAATGTGATGCGTAACACGAGAATGAACCTCATTGGTTCTTGCTGAAGCTCAAGCGTGCTGCGTAACACGAGAATGAACCTCATTGGTTCTTGCTGAAGCTCAAATGTGATGCGTAACACGAGAATGAACCTCATTGGTTCTTGCTGAAGCTCAAACGTGCTGCGTAACACGAGAATGAACCTCATTGGTTCTTGTTGAAGCTCAAACGTTCTGCGTAACACGAGAATGAACCTGATTGGTTCTTGCTGAAGCTCAAACGTTCTGCGAAACACAAGAATGAACCTCATTGGTTCTTGTTGAAGCTCAAACGTTCTGCGTAACACGAGAATGAACCTGATTGGTTCTTGTTGAAGCTCAAACGTTCTGCGTAACACGAGAATGAACCTGATTGGTTCTTGCTGAAGCTCAAACGTGCTGCGTAACACAAGAATGAACCTCATTGGTTCTTGCTGAAGCTCAAGCGTGCTGCGTAAAACAAGAATGAACCTCATTGGTTCCTGCTGAAGCTCAAATGTGATGCGTAACACAAGAATGAACCTCATTGGTTCCTGCTGAAGCTCAAATGTGATGCGTAACACGAGAATAAACCTCATTGGTTCTTGCTGAAGCTCAAACGTGCTGCGTAACACGAGAATGAACCTCATTGGTTAATATGGATTAGTTTTACGATCTCTTTATGAACTTTTTGAAGTGTCAAAGTGTCAGTTGTGTTGCAATAGAGGGACAGAAAGCTCTTCATTTGTGTTCCGAAGATGATCGAAAGTCTTAAGGCCCATTCACACCAAGCACGATAACTATAAAGATAACGATAAAGATATAATTCTAAAAATCGTTCTCCATATTAAAGAATAACAGAGTTCACACCACAACTATAACGATAAAGACATGATGAGGAACGATATCGTTGGGATCACTTTCAGAGCGATTTTTTTCCAGCTGCCGAACGATAAAACACTGACAGCCAATCAGAATCCATTCTAATTTAAAGGTCTACTTTGAAACCGCAGCGCGGATGCGCGCGTGCTTAGAATAAAAAGACCGTTATCAGTCGTTGGTGTGGACGCATATATAGTTATCTTTATCGTTATCTTTATAGTTATCGTGCTTGGTGTGAACGGGCCTTTACACGTACGAAATGAGGGTGAGTAATCAATGACAGATTTTTTTTAATTTTTGGGTGAACAATCCCTTTAATTGAACAATTTAAAATGTTTCTAAAACAGGCTTAAATTTCACATATTTGGTGTTGTGTAAAGTGACATGGACATGTTCCTATGAGATGCACTCAGATGTCATGTTCATAGCTCGTCTGTTTGCTGTATATGATGGCCTTTTCCTGCAGTATGTCATGTTAAGACTGTGTGTGTGTGTGTGTGTGTGTGTTTAGGGTGGGCAGCTCGTGTCAGTTCTGCGGGGACCGAACTCTCCTCTCCTGCAGAAGACGATACAGGAAGAGCTGAACAAAGAGAAGAGCGTTCTAGAACACGGGGCCGCTCGCAGGGCGGTGAGTTACTTCACACACCTGACCTCTTTACTGTGGGGATTGCATTCCTGGAGACAGATGATCCCTGAATCCCGATCAAAACAAGAAATGGGATGGAATGGTGGAAATGTTGTCCAGTACGAGGTGTAATGCGCATCACAGAAACTACTGAATAATGCATTGATATTATGCATATTATATAATAAAGTTTATATATACAGTATATATAAAACATTTTAATGAAAGTTTGAAGAAAAATACATTAAATTTATATGTAAAAATGATATATACACCCTAGGATTTTTATGGTAAGTTCTGCACAGAAAGAACATCATCTTCAATAAATGTAATCATGTTTTATTCCTATTGGCAACTCAGCACTCAAAGATTAGATTAATGTCATGAAAGATGACATTTGGGTTTCATGTGTCACTCCAGGTCAAAGATGAAGGTTTAACTGAAGAAGAGGTGAATGATGACATTGAGGATCACACACATGATGAAGATCTGAGTGGTAATGATCTTTCCTTCATCATGCTTAATTGTAGTTTGTCCTGTTTGCTGAATTTACCCACACTGGTTTTGTGTTTTTTGTAGTTGCTGATAATAAGTCTTACACAGTGGCAATAATAAAGCCTGATGTGGTGGCACACGGCAAAGCAGAAGAGATTATTATGAAGGTAAGAGCTCAGTTTAAGGGACAGGTCACCCAAAAATGAAGTTCTGTCATTATTTACTGGCTATCATGTTGTTTCAAACCCGTATTCTATTTTTTTTTTATAGTTTTTTTAGTTTGGAACAATATGAAGTTGAGAAAATTATTTTTTTCTTTCTTTAAAGGGACAGTTCACCCTAAAACGAAAATGAAGTCATCATTTACTCACCCTGGTGTTGTTATAATGCAGTACGCTCTTCTTTCTTTTATGGACTACAAAAGGAGTATTTTTTTTAATTAAAAAAATGCCCCGCTCGTGCTCGTCCATATAATGGAAGTGAATAGCGACCAGCATCAAGCTTTAAAAAATATGCAGAAGTATCACAGAATGATCATGCAACACGTGTCGTATATATTTCAAGTGTTCTGAGGGTTTATGACTGGGTTTGGGTTTTATTTTACACAGATCCCGTCCTTGGCCGTTGGTCTTCGCCGTTGGCCGTAGAGATTTACGTTAAAAATAATGTATTCAATTTCAGTTTGTTTTTCACCAAACCCTATCGTAAACCCTCAGAACAACTGGAATATAAGGCACGTGTTGCATGGGATCATTCTGTGATACTTTTGAGTATTTAAAAAAAAAATCTTAATGCTGGTCTCTATTCACTGCTATTAGCAAGATGAGAAGGGCGAGCGGGACATTTTTAAAACATTCTCCTTCTGTGGTCCAATAAAGAAAGAACGGCATACTGCATTAGAACAACACCAGGGTGAGTAAATGATGACTTCATTTTCATTTTAGGGTGAACTGTCCCTATAAGTTGCTTATATTAATATGATACTATACCCTTTCTACACAGATAAACAGCTAAAAATGTATTCCTGAATGCATATTATATGATTTTTGTTTTTTAGATTCAGGATGCAGGTTTTGTGATTTTAGCCCACGAGGAGAGAACGCTGAGTAAAGCAGAAGCTGAAGGCTTCTATCAACACAAAGCAGCCGAGGTAAATGAAGGAGCTTCAGTTAAAGTCTAAAAATAGCATGTGTTTTAATATTTTGGCTGATGGTGTGTAATGGCAGCATGTCCAGTGTGTCATGTAAAGGGGGTGTGTGTGCTTGCGTGTTCTTCCAGCCTTACTTTCAGGAACTCATCCAATTTATGTCGAGCGGGCCGTCGCATGTCCTGGTCATTTCTAAGATGGAGGGCCGTGAGGACGTCATCCCAGCCTGGCGGGAATTCATCGGTCCACCGGATGTGGAAGAGGCCAGGACCAATCAGCCAGAGAGGTACCTCATTCCCAGGAAGACAAATATAATGTATAGACTTTATATGGGAGTGACACATGAACATAAGCAGTCCCTCTGACAATTTCATTAGGATAATGCAATGAGAAATCTCACTCAAAAATATGTTTTTAATCGAAATGTTATCAAGGTATTATCTGTTGAGCTGAATTGAATTTATGCAGATTTTTTTTTTTTTTTTTAAATATACAGAATGATTAATGAATAGTCCACAAAGGATGGTTTTCATCATGATGATGAGAGTGACATTTTTTTAATGACAATTTGGGAGACATTAAATCATTAAGAATAATGTCAGAATGCGAAAAATAACAAAATCTAGATGGTCCAAAAAACTTTTTGTTATTGTTTCTAAAACTATTATGGATTGTTTCCATTAATTGAAATTAATCTGAAGTAAAATATAAATATTAGATTAATACCGTATTAAAGATTATAGAAAAGATTAAACTTAAAAACTTAGCATTTAATAAATTAGAAACATTACCTTGTCAACTAAATGAAATGAAATAAGTTAAAGTTGAAGTAATAAAATGAAATATAAATAAATTAAACTGACAAAAGCACATAATAAAATGATTAAAGCTAAAATTGAAATATGAATATGACAAATAAACTAATTCAGAATATTAATAAGTACTATAATAGTATAGAAACATAATGTTGATACAACTGCCTAAAAATAAGTTTAAAAAAATGATAAGACTATAGAAGAAATGTAATATATTTTTATATGTTTTCCTTTGAAAATGGTTGGTTTTTATATATTTTCCCCCAGTAAATTATTATTATAAAACTGACTTTGTTGCTTTATTTATACATGTACAAATGACATTGTCTCTCTCTGTCGGCCTTACATACAGACTCAGTGATTCCCTGATGTGTGTGTATAGTTTAATTTTGTAAGGAAACATACTTTAAAAGTGATACGAGGGAGTTGACGTTCCATATTGTGCTCACAGATTTGAGCACTAACAGTTTTAGCACAACACATCCTGTGTGGACTCTTGCCTCCCCTCCAGCAGCGCGACCATCTGCTCTTCTCTTTCTCCGTTTCTCTGTTTCTCCGTCCATCCATCCCTGCTCACCTCCTTCTCTCTGGCCGTTCTCTGTGCTTCAGCTTGCGGGCTCAGTACGGGACCGAGACCCTTTCGAACGCTCTACATGGCAGCTCTGACAGCGAGCAGGCCAGCAGGGAGCTGGCTTTCTTCTTCCCGAACTTCAGGATGGCGATGGCGGGCTCGAGCTCGGAGCGGGCCGGGCCGGAAAAGGAGCATGTGGAGAGGACGCTGGCGCTCATCCGCCCAGACGCTGCCAGGGAAAACAGAGGCATGTGCCAACATTACGTTCACACGCACAGAACTGCGGCCCCGTGGGTGCAGAGTCAGACAGATACTCTTACCTTCACTGAAGCACTAACATACACTGCCTGGTAAAAGTTTGAAGACACATTTGTTTCACACAAAACACTTTTCAGGTGAGTCGGCCTACATATGACTGGCATTTATTGGTCACTACATCATTCCCATACCATCTCAGTGTTATTTTAGTATAGTATTATTCATATTTTTAAGGGGCTGTATGTAGAATTCAGAAAGCCTTGTTATTAGCGACACCGGTGCAGCTTATTGCTCGTAACGTACAAGAGACTGAAAGTGATTCAATGCACCGATATACTCACGGTGAAGATCTTTTTCGTTCTTTGCTTAGAAGTAAAGAGAAGTTGGAAATACTTTTGCAGCGATATACTGTTAATGAACATCCTGACACCGTCCACGCTACTGAGAGCGATGTTTAAATGAATATGGAAATATGTGCTGCGCTTTCCTCTCAATAACAAAATAAACACTCAGCAAAAATGACAGCGGTAAGAAAACTGCAGTTCAGAAAGATGTGTATGTTTGCAGCAGATCTGAGATTCACAGGCATCAGTCGACAGATGAGGTCATTAAAATTACACTGTTATTATAGTTTGATTATTAAGTATGTCGGAGACTATAGATTTGTATGAATCGATCCTTTTTGCATGACCTTTTGAATTTCCCAGCAAAAACGTCCCGATTCCTTCATATAAAATCAGTCTACAGGCTTTCATAGGCAACCTAGGAAGTCAAGGAAAGTGTTTTTTTAAGTTTCTTTACTGGTTCACAAATTGGCTACGCATGACAATTCTTACATATAGTTCCTTTAAAATTAGCCTTTATTTTTATATTTTCAGCTCTTTCTTTTAGCATATATATTTTTGAAAATTTATTTTTAATATTTTCCTTGACGTTTTAGCCATTTTGTAATGTGCTATTGAACTTTTATTCATTTCTATTTCAGTTTTAGTACTCATTTTAATTCAGCTAGTTTCCAAGGTAACATCTCTAATTGTATTTTTTTTGTAAGTTTAATTTTTTCACCTAATATTCCAGCTTTATTTTAATTAAAGAAAATTATTTCTAATGATTTTAGTTAAAGGTGCAATAATCTCTTTTTGTTATGCCGGTTGAAAGTCTCCTCATATTCTGACGATAGCAGTCACTATGTCTAAATGTATTTTTACATCGTCTATGGAAGGTGTAGGACCATATAATATTCATTCAATCATTGCATTAGGTCCGAATCAAATGAAAGCATGTGTTCCTTGTCAGTCAACGTGTGTTTCCATACCACTTCACGCAGACATCATTCGTCATCAGCGCGTTCACGTACAAACAGTACTTTTAATAAAGTTAAAGGCTAAAGTTAGCATTTCCCAGATCACCTATTGCACCTTTAAGAATACCAGCACTGTTCCAATTGTTCTTTTGTAGTTTTGATGACTTTATTACTTCACACGTTTTAGATTAACAGTAAAGAATGAGTAGATGTGTCTAAATTGGAGCACTTAAGGTCAGGAAGTAATGGTGTGAGATGAAATGTGTTTGCAGAGGAGATCCTGGGCAGAATCCATGACGCAGGTTTCACAGTGGCCATGCAGAAAGAGATCATGCTGTCGGAGGATCAGGTCAGACAGTTCTACAGCTCTCATGTAGAGCAGGAATACTTCCCCAGTTTACTCCAGAGCATGACCAGGTGAGCTCACACACTGCACATCACACATCAGTGGACAAGTAACAAGCCACAAAAGGCCGTGCCGAGTCAGGTGGTTTATTACTTAAAAACGGCACAACAGTGATATGATAAAAGACACCAATGTTCAACAAATAGTTGCATGCATTATTAATAATAATAATTGGAATTATAGCCAAGCAATGTAGCTTATTCTTGTAGTTTTACAATGGCTTTACAACCAATCAGAACCCTTTAGACTTTAGAATCAGAAGTTCTATTATACAAGGAAAAGCTTCAGATTGAGTTTTATAGTTTTTTAGGTCAATGTTGTAAAACAGCATACACACGCATATTTGAGCAGTTCTCATTTTTTAGATGTCAAAACAATAAATTAGGGATGCACCGATTTAAAAAGGTTGGCCGCTGACCGATAAATCTTTATAATTGAAAGCCGATAACCGAGATATTGGCCGCTAAATCTAAATCCAGAGTTTTATATCATTTTGAAAGCCTGATTACAAAAACAAGTCTCATCGTTAAAAGCCATGTCCAAACACAATTATATATAATGTTCTCATTATAATTGTATGTAGCTTATGACAGACACGGTGCACTTAACCATGTTTTCCTTTTTGAAGTGATTTCAATTATATTTCAAGCAATTCAAAAGCTTCATGGTGAACATTGTGCATCTGAAGTGTCTCAGCTAAAGGAAATAATACATTATTTATCGGCTTTTTGATATATATTGGCCAAATTTTCTTCGGGTCGATAAGGATAACATAAAAAATGAACATATAGCGGCCAATACTGATATGGTGGCCTTTATATCGTGCATTCCTACAATCAAATTATAGATCGAAAATATCATACCTGCAAACTGGGCCCTGGCAATTTTTGAAATAATTTGAAAATAATGAAATAATTTCAGAGAATGTAGATATTAGAAGACATGCATGTTGTTTAGGTAGCAAAGTTGTTTTTAAAACAACACCAATGTCTATATTAACATCCTAATCTGTAAAATGCCCGTAAACACTATAATTTAAACAGTTTAAACTTTTTTTTTAAATGATAAACCTCACATTTCAGCCTAAAGGACCAAGTATGATAACTTGTAATATATAGTATTTAAAAATCATTTTAAATATAAAAGAATAGAAGAGTCCACACCACAACATATTTAATTAGTCTGAACTAAAACAGCAGACAGGCTGAATGGAAATACAGATTCTCTCTCTGACAGATAAAAAGTACTAATATACTATTCATTCTGAATCTGAATTATGGATGCTAATGGAATTGCTGTCTAAAGAATAAGGAGTCAGTAATAAACGTATTCATATCTTCAGTTTAAGCTTAATTGTACTTTTGGCCATGTAGTTGTTATGTGCATATATACAGTACTATCTATATAATGATATAAAGAAGCCAGAAGAAGATCCCGGTGTAATGAAGAGTCTCTGTTCTGCTGTGGTTCACAGCGGGCCTGTGTTAGCATTAGCGCTAGTAAAGCAAGGAGCCGTGGAACACTGGAGGAACATCCTGGGACCCAAAGACCCCATCCAGGCTAAAAGTGAAGAGCCTAACAGGTGAACCGATGTCTTTTCTTCAGGACGTTTCCCTCGCCTGAATGTTCCTGCTCAACTTAATGTGTTATTGTATATCATATCATGTTATTTATCATATATGTGTTTACGAGCAACTCTGAAGCAATATTTGAAGGTCCTCAGAGATATTTCTGGCACTTCTGCTGAATTGAAACTTTTTTTTATTTACAGAAATGCCAATGTAAATTAATTTAATTAAATATTTAAATAAATATTCTAAATTAAATTTATAATAACAACATTTACTTAGTGTAATTCAATTAAATACTTATAAATAATTAAAATAATAAAATGACAATTACAGAAGCAGTTTCAATAACTGAATAACTTTTTTCAGAGTTTACATTTTTATTATTAATGGATTTACATTTTTGTGAATGTTTTTTTTGTGAATTACACATTTGTGATTCCAGATTTTTTAAACTCACAAATAGCAATTCCACAGCAAATTCTTCCCAATTGAATATTTTAGAGCTTTGCAATAGCTAGAAACTGTTATATTTGTTATAGAAATGTTCAAGACTTTTTAAGATTTTACTAATTTCCAGGTCTAGAAATCACGCTTTTAAAATTCCTCACATATCCAGGTTTTCCGAGACTGTGGGAAACCTGTTTTTTTTTAAATAAAAATTACAGGTGTTAAGGGGAATTAGTTCAAATAAAACAAAAAGATAGCTTATTATCTATTTGAAAGTATATTTCGTTTTATTTGAAGGCATCTTGAGGGCCGGTAGAGGTTGTGAATAACTCTCTGTGGTTTCTCTCTAGTTTGCGAGCTCAGTTCAGCGATGTGAACTCCAGTATTAACCAGCTTCACGGCAGCAGAAGCTCAGACGAGGCGGAGATGGAGATCGGCTTCTTCTTCCCACCAGAGGACACGCTCGCTGTCATTAAACCACACACCGAACGCAAAGGTATCATTTCAGCAGTAGCCCTGAACACCGCTGAGGGATTTTAGCTCTGTGTTTGTGTGTCACTGTGGTGCTGACAAGACGGCAGATTGAAGTCTTTGGTTCTGTGTAAATGAAATACCACATCAGAATAAGTGCAGAATAAGGCAACTATAAATGGTTGGACAGGAAGGAGACTACATATGATTCATTAAGAACGTGCAAGAAAGAAGGCAAATCACAATGCTGTTACATTTTGAAAGCTGGATCAAAGTCAATGGAAGATTTTAAAATATACTTCTTAAAAAGTATAATTCACAAAAAATGTCAACGCTGAAATAATCTACAAAACAGTCTGAATAAAGTCACATTGAATTAATACTTCAGATGTAATGCCAAGCCAGAATGATTTAGAAATATCAATACAGCAATGCTTTTCAAACGCGATAAATATACTACACCGACACTGCTGGAATATAGTGCGAACTAAAACAATACATTACATTTAAAAGTTTGGGATTAAGATGTTTTAATGTTATGCAAAGAAGTCTTCTGCTCAGCAAAGCTATATTTATTTGATCAAAATACAACAAAACAGTAATATTTTGAAATATTATTACAATCTAAAATAACAGTTTTCTATGTGAATCTATAGTAAAGTGTAATTTATTCCTGTGATGTCAAAGCTGAATTTTCAGCATCATTACTCCAGTCTTCAGTGTCACATGATCCTTCAGAAATCACTCTGATATGATGATTTGCTGCTCAAAAAACATTTCTGATTACCAATAATAACAAATATTTTTGTGGAAACTCCCCAGGATTCTTTATTTAATATAAAGTTCAAAAGAACAGCATTTATTTGAAATACAAATCCTTTGCAACATTATAAATGTCTTTAACTTTTGATCAATTCAATGCATCCTTGCTGAATAAAAGTATTAATTTCTTACTTCCTTCTTACAAGTTTTGAACGGCAGTATGTGAAATTAAACTGTAAGAATATTAATAACGAGAAACGAGGGTAAACGTCATAAATCACTGTTGAATCGGTCTGTTTCTGCTTATTTCAGAGGAAATCCTGGAGGAGATTCAGGCCAGAGGATTCTCCATTTCCCATCTGAAGGACACGGTTCTGTCCAGAGAGATGGCAGAGGAGTTTTATAAAGAGCACCGGGACAAACCCTTCTTCAGCCAGCTGGTGGATTACATGTGTCGGTGAGCATTGAACATCACTTAACTGTCCATGCAGCTCATTAAGAATAGCAGGTAAGTGTCATGTGAAACGCTAAGATAATACATTGTTCATTTTTCTACAGTGGCCCATGTACAATGATGGTTCTGACGAAGGAGAACGCGGTGGAGGAGTGGAGGGCGGCCATGGGGCCGACGGACCCCAGCGAGGCGAGGCAAACGGCCCCAGATTCTCTGAGAGCGCGCTTTGCTAAAGACATGCTGGAGAACGGCGTCCACGGATCCTCCAACATGGAGCACGCACACCAGAAGATACAGTTCATCTTTGGAGACATCGGAACCGAGAGCGTGATCATCGACGGCGCTGCTTCACCTCCGTTAGGTGACCGAAACGTTCAAATGTTAAGATAGAAGTTTGTACTGAGAAACCGAAATCAACCGTTTTCATCTGGGAATAAAACTCTACTAACACACCTAACGTAATAACGTTTAAAGTCGACCTCAAACAAGAACACATGTAGGGCGGGGCTTGATTTTGTCTGTGGGGATTTGATTGGATGGTTGTGGTTTGCTATTGGTGGATCTCATGTGAGTGACGGGTTATAGCCCCGCCCTTGTGTCAGTAAACACATCATCAGATGTGCACTGACAAAACATTTAAAATAAATACTGCTATATCACATTAAAAATATCCTGTTACCTACAGAGACGGAGGAGAGCTTTGCGGAGCTCAAGAATCTACAAGCTTCAAGATCTCCGTCGTTTGATGACTCGAGGAACCAGAGAGAGCCGAGCACTACAGGTTCATAATTGAAGAAACAAGTCCAAAAATAGAAACTCTGCCGTTATTTACTCAACCTCGTGTAATTCCAAACCTGTACGCTGACATTTGCCCATCACTATAACCTGACACTGCATATAGAGAATTAATAAGTGAGTAAATAATTCAACAGAAGATTGATTTTGGGTGAACTGTTCCTTTAGTTCAGGGTTTCCCAAACATCAACATGCAAGTTGATGAAAAGCGAATAATTTAATAATGGAATGTATAGTTAAAATAAATAAATGGGGCGGCACAATTCATTTGAATTTGAGTTTAGTGCGATCATCAAATCAAAGGCTGTGATTTAATGATATAATAATATAGTCTGTTGCACTGTGTGTTTCAGAGTAAAGCGCAGCACTGAGTTCATTTACACACATGCAGCTTATAATAGTGTTTTACAGCGGCTCAATTCACAGTACGTGTCTAGGATCACTTTATTTACATTCATATAATTTCCAACATTTATGTGGACAGAAGTTTACAGCATTTCACTAGTATTCCGCCAAAATAACAGCTCAAGGATTTTAAATGTCAAAAGCTCCAGGGTTTGAATGTTTGAAAGTAGAATAGAATTATTATTGTCAATTGTAGTGTAAAATAAAATGATTATAATTATTTTTTAAATATTCACTATACAGTACAATTATAATTTACAACAGTAATATAAAAATATTTTGTTTACATGTATATCATGTGACCAATAAGCGGCATCAGAGAACCGTGAACATGAATATGCGCCGTTAAATGATAGAAATATTAACTTAAGGGAACTTAACCCTTACATCTAAGGGTTTCAGCTGACAAAAAAAGTGAGTGAATCCCTGCTTTAGTCCGTTAAGTTGAGGTGAAAAGTCAGATGTAAACACAAAAGTCAAGATTACCGTTGATCTCCACATGCAGAAGCTGCTGAAGAAAACCCCCCTGAGACGACAGAGAGTCACGCAGTGTCATCCGATGAGACCGACACACTCGAGACGCCCACCTCCAGCCAGCAGGACACAGGTCTGTGTTTCAGTGACTAGTGATGTACAATCAAGGACAAGTTTATATACAGATTCTTCAGACATGAGATTAAATATGCTTTGGAAACATCAACATTTCCACTTCGGCATTTATTGTCAGCACTGTCAGATATAAAGGGGTCCAATCATGATCATTTACAGGTTCATAATTTAGTTTATGGGGTTTACTACAATATGTTTACATCATTTAATGTTCAAAAAACGATTTTTTTAAATCATTTACATTGTTGCATTTTTTTTATTGGAAACTTGCAAGTGCAAATCTATTACCAACCAAATATAAACACTACTTTATTCACCTCTGTATGCACGAGCAAAAAACTAACAAATGCACAAGCTTTTGTCAGGTTATGTTATAATGCAAAATACAACGGTAGAATTGTGTGTATTACGACCCGCTGGGACCCGATGCGAGATCCACCAATCAGAGAGGTTCTCGAATCTCCATCGATTTCTTTTGTGCATGCGTTTAAGCTCATGTTTTTTTTTGTTAGAACTATTATACAGTATATTACAATATACTGTCACCCAAAGTGTAAAGAAATATCTTTTTAGACAATTTCCCTCATTTTAAATAGTTTCTTATTAATGGTTAGCAAAACCAGGAAACGAAATGACTGCTGCGTTTTAATACACAAAATATATGCAAATATTGTCAACTTGCTTGGAATTTCTTCATTTTATCTGGTGTTGAGAAAACAGCAAGGAAAAACTGAAACATGGTTGTTGCACCCAAGCGTAAAACACACATTAATCAGAAATAATTCCTTGATGCATAAACTTTTATTTATTGATTTTTTTTTTTGTCTCAAGAATCAGTGATCTGTTACAAACTCGACAGATGAACTCATGACAGAAAAGTGATAAACATTAATCACACAAAGTCCGTGACTTTATACTGGAATTATAAATAAACTTTATTTGATCTTTTACTTGTGATTGAAATCCAGACGACAAGCATCACATTTACGAGGATCCGACAAATTCCTGAAATCTGCACAATCATCTGTCAAAAAAAGAGGAGAGGTAAAGATGAGGTCAGGTGTCAAGAACATTCATGAGAACCAGTGTTTCACAAACAAACGAGTCTGTGACAGATTCATTAAGAGAATCAGTTCATACAAGGCATCAAACTTGTGTAATTCAAATAAAGTGTATTTTTTATCATTGTTATACTATTATAGTTTTTGTTCATATTTTTGAATTAGACTATTTTAAATGTTCTGTTTTTGTTTTAATTTTAGTAAAATTTTTGGTCATTTTGTTACGTTTTTATTTAAATATGTCTTAGTTTATATACATTTTTTGTTTATTTTAGTACTTCAACTTAAACTAACTGAAAATAAGAAATGTTGCCTCAATGTAGCTGATATAAAATGAGTTTTAAGTTTTTTTTTAGTTGATGTTTAATATATTTAAAGTAATGATTTTTATATGGTTGTTGTTAACAATAATAACCCTGTTTGTAAGACATGATGATATGAAAGTTTTCTTTTGTTCTCCACCAGTTTGGACCTGAACTGAAGGCACCTGGATGTGCAACAAACAGCCAGTGATTTGTGGTTTCATCTTCAGTCATACATCTCTCATAAATCATTTACATCCTCTTGTGAATTAAACGCTCTGAAAACGCTCTTGTCTGGATAAATACTTTGATACTTTTTGAATACTTAATGATCTGTTTGCTTCAAACTGACATTTTTGGCCTTTTTATTTTTATTTTATCGCATACAAATGTGAGGCACTTGACAAAAACAAGTCCAATGATTGGCTTTCAACCAAAGCAAATATTTTGTCTAATTTCATGTAATAATTATGCTTCTTACTGATCTTGATCGACCAAAGCAAGCATCTCCTCCTCATCGAAGGACCTCTGAAACATCTCAGTGATGGTCAGCTGCTGAGGGTCCTGACAAACAGCAGGAGGGTTGAAAACAAAGGACACTTTTCTACAGACATGTTTCATAATTATTGCAATTCGCAATAACTAGTTTGCAATAATAATAATATCCAATAATCATGTAGATATTTACAAACTTTGATACTTTGATTATTCTAAAAGCTAAAGCTTTCTACAGTGATTTAAATGAAAATGGTGCAATGGGAATCTACATGGTTTTTATTGATGGTCAAATGTTGAAAGTTTGGATACTAACCTTGCTGTGAAAGCTGGCAGATTCTGCGTTCTCTGAAATGTTGGATTCAGACAAGCCGACCTGCTCCAAAACACTCATTTTCTTCTGAATCATGGGCCTGAGAAACACAAGCAAACGGTAAAAAACAGCAATGACGAGGCATATCAGTGGCATCACGTACCCCGAAATGAACTATACAACGCAGAAACAAAACTGAATTTTAAACAAAGTGAATTTGAAAATAAAAATAAAAGTATTACATTTATAAAATGGATATAACTACGAGTATAACTAAAATGCATATGTGTAACTATGCATAACTAAGTGTAACTACATTACAGATAAAATTATCTGAATCTAAATTTAAGATTGTAGTAACAATTTAAAATGAACCACTGAGGGCATAAAGTGTGATTTAAAATGGTAAAAAAAATAAATGAACAGCATCTAATATGTACAGCAGTGGGCAAAAAGTGATGTCCGGACTAGGAAAATCTATATCTTCACACTTTATTCAAATATTATTCAATTTTTTTTTACAAATTTTGTAAGCATAGTTGTGCTTGAAGCCGATTGATTTACTAGTGATAATATCGCAATAAAATGACAAATTGAGCCGACATAATTTCTGGCCAGGCTGTCATACAAAGAAATTATGAACGCATGCAAAAACAAGTGAACCAACGGAATATTAATAACTGCTTATGTTGTAGTCAGTGTGCGATTTTTTTTTTTTTTTTTTTGCATAGTAAAATAAAAACCGTAGCTGTAGTTTGCCTTTATTTAGCCAAATAATTTTGTCTGATAAATATCAAACCAAGTTTAGTGTTTTGTTGTTCTATCATATTTAAAATGTTTTCCTCACATTTTGATGGTTTGGAACTTGTAAGTCCATTAAAAACAAACATTCCCTTTGAACATCACTTCTGTATATCTATATATAGCTACTCTTTAGGATTTTATATATTACACACAATTATTATTGCACAAATTATGAAGCAAATAAAATACTTGCATCAAACCAACAAATCCAATAATTCAATCATTCTCTCCCACCAACTGTTCCGGTTCTGAAGGCTTTTTTAGTTTAAAGGGCACCTATTATGGCATTTAAAATGTTCCTAATATTGTTCTGGGAGTCCCCAACAACAGTTTTACATGCATGCAATGACAAAAAACACTTTTGTTGTCTTATAATATGCATTTATTTTTACCGGATTTGCTCCCCGACTCCCAAATGATTCGTTCAACGACTCATTTTTCCAAACGCCTCCTTTGCGTGACGCTAATCTGCGGTGATTGGTCAGATGACCCAATCAGTTATTGTTTGCGTTAGCCCAACGCATACACATGTAACGGAGTTTAAAATAATGTTTATAAATTCATGCTTCAAATGGGCAAACTTGCAATTGGCTGTTGCGTCACTCGCATTTGTGTGCGTGATATTGCGGGCGGAGTTACGTCACCTCCAGCAGAGTTTCACATCTCTCCTGCTGGTAAGTCACATCAAAAAGCGTTGCGTCATTAAAAACTGAGTTTATGTTTTAAAGTGCCAGGATGGACTTTAATACTGCACACAAGTTTACTTCATGTATCTGTCAGTCGAGTCAAATGTGTTATTTGCGATGGTGAAATGTGATGACTGTGTATGTTATCTGCCGGTGAACTCCGATTCTCTGTTGATTCCATTTAAATTTATTGTCTTTCTGCATTTGTAAATTGATGAGAAATGAGAACAGAGACAGTGACTTATACTTTATTTCTTTAACGTATGTCTTATTTTGAGTTTTATTCCACTATACGATCACTTTGTAAAATGTATGGGCAGAGTTTCACATCTCTCCTGCTGATCTATGAGCAACATTGATGCGTGAATGCACTGCCCACTAACCAGTTTTTGGTCGTTTGTCTCAGTTCTGTCTGTCCCAGGCCCAGTAAAGAATATTCTTGAGTGACCATCCACCTGCTCTCAGTGTGATTCCATCCGCACAAACACACAGTCACATTGGTGCCGTGACCCGGATGAGAGTGAGGTTAAGGGGGGTGAGTGTAACGGAGGCCAGCTAGTAGTTGCTGTGCGAGTAAACCTCACTCCTTTGATCTCAATAGGCGCTCTAGCGACAGATGCTAGGAGCTGCAGTCTTTAGCCTCCTTATTAGAGCGCCTGACTCTCATGCCGGAGACCCGGGTGGAGGGGTTACACACATATTGATAAAGCACTGCAGTACTATTGCTCTATTCTTTATGACAACTCCAATAACAACGAAATACATTTCACATATTTAAAAAAAAAATTTACATTGGAGACCTAGAAGCTGCGCTGAGCGTAACTTACACAACACACACACATACTTATTGAGGATGCTACAAAACAATTAAAAGCAACAATTATTAATAATACTTACAGGTTGTGATTCGGAGGAGGATGCTGATCCAAATAAAATTGGTACTGAACCTTCCTTCAGTATCAACCGGCTCGCGAATCCACACTTGAAAGCATTTATGTTTGTAAAGCAATCGTCATTAAAATGACGCGAACACAGCACAAGGTTCGGCCTATACTTGTGTGGTATAGTTGTATATATGAACTGTAGCCACTTAGTCTTCAAATGCTCGTCCCTGGGCAGTGAAAAAAGGTCGCTGTTGATTCGCACTTCAGAACACAGCTCTTGTTGTCGACATGATGTTTTCAAGTTTACCCTTGTGTCTGCGCGCAATGAGTGGGCGTGTCTTATTCAAATAACTTGTCAAGTTGACGTCATCTAGATAGAGAAAAAGCATCGTTCGTCTATCGATTCATATCAGCGACTCAGAGTCGACTCTTACTTTTGAGAGACAATAACTTTGTATACGGTGAACTTTCATATTTAAAACTTTGAAGGATGTTTTCGTTCACTTAGATCTATGTTACACACTACATGAAAGGTAATTTTCAAAATTCCATAATAGGTGCCCTTTAAATGTCCTGATATTTGCAGGGGGAAACAGGAATAAAGGATCTGCCCTCACCAAAGGTAATCGTCCGCAGTGCCTTTAGCCACCAGGTAATGAATGTCCACATTACTGGTCTGTCCGATCCTGTGCACCCGGTCCTCAGCCTGAATCAGGACCTGAAGGAAACACACGCGTTTCATAAGTGTTCTGGCAGCACTCTCAATATCAATTACATTCATTAAGTCATTTTTCCTTTTGTCCGGCTTTCTGAACGCAGATGAGAGCTTGTTCCAGACTAAATTACTCAGACTAAATGCTTTTCAACTCGAGACGAGGCTTTTATCCGAGACTGGCCGTCTAACCGTTTCTACGGGTAGAGATTATGCGACAGGAACTCAGATCTGGATCACCTGAGAATCAGCGTCATCATATACTAAATTCTTGACATTAAAAGATATTTATTAGTGCTGGGCAACGATTAATCGCATCCGAAATAAAAGTGTGTGTTTATATAATATACGTGTGTGTACTGTGTATAATTACTTTGTGTATATAAACGCACACACATGCATGTATATATTTGAGAAATATTTGAATGTATATACATATTTATCTAAATATTTTATATATAAATAACAAATCTTTCTTAAATATATACATGCATGTGTGTGTTTATTTACACAAAGTAATTATACACAGTACACACACACGTATATTATGTAAACACAATCTTTTATTTTGGATGCGATTAATCGTTGAACAGCCCTAATTTTTATCAAATCAAAATAACAAGCAATTAAGCAATTAAATTAAACTACAAACAAACTAAAAAGAATTAGCAAAAAGACTAAATCTAACATTTAAACTTGAGGTCTTGTATAACAGTTAAATTCAGCGCTCCCACACCTCATGACCAGTGAATCTCCATGACTTGAACTAAAAATCTTCTAATTTGTCACTTTCAATTTTAATAGTTTACAAAAGTTGCATTCACAAATTGCAATTTCCATGTGATATTTTAGATCTCCGCATGACTTTTCCGGGCCTGAAGCCACGGTTTTAAAGGAGTAGTTCACTTCAGAATTAAAGTGTCCTGATAATTTACTCTCCTCCACGTCATCCAAGATATTCATGTCCTTCTTTCTTCAGTCTAAAAGAAATTAAGGTTTTTAAAGGGAAAAAAAAATCCAGGGTTTTTTCTCCATATAGTGACTTCAATGGGGTCCAACGGGTCGAAGGTCCAGATGTGAGTTTCAGTGCAGCTTCAAAGTCTCGACACGATCGTTGAAAGGTCACGCGTGACGTGCCAACATGCAGACTAAGTCAAACACCATTTACAAATAATGTAAATAAATAAAAGTTAAAACAACGATGTCGGACGATTTTGAAGTTAGAGGAGAAAATGAGATGGAGTTTTTCGCCCTATCCTTAATTTTACATCACAAACTGTGAAGTCGTGGACGTGCAAGACGGGCATATGTGGTTAAAAAGTATATAAATGTTTATTTTTGTTATAAAATGTCCGCTGGTTTGTCTAGATGAGACTCTTATTCCTCGGCTGGGATCGTGTCGAGACTTTGCAGCTGAACTGAAACTCACATTTGGACCTTCGACCCGTTGGACCCCATTGAAGTCACTATATGGAGAAACATCCAGGAATGTTTTCCTCAAAAACTTTAATTTCTTTTCGACTGAAGAAAGTAAGTCATAAACATCATGGATGATGGTGAGTAAATGATCAGGAAATTTTAATTCTGAAGTGAACTACTCCTCTAAGTTCCCCCGATGAGTGTGGGAACCCTGTGAATCTGCTGGCGTCTCACTCCCGGGTTCCAGAAGAGCTCAGCGAAGACCACGAGGTCGGCCGAGTGCAGCGTGATCCCCATGTTAGCGGCCGTGATGGACAGAACCGCCACACAGCTCTTCTGTGAAGACTGGAATCTGTTACACAACTGCTGTCGATCCGCAGACGGCGTCGATCCGTCTATACGAATGTAACTGATTCCCTGCACACAAACACAACAATGTCAACACACTACTAGTGCTCATATACAGTCAAACCAAAATTATTCAGACACCAGATATAATTTTTAATAGTGTGTTCAGGACACTATAGTTAATTTATGTTAGTGAGGAGAGCAAAATAAAGTAAACTGTGACATATTATACACAAAAATTCTTCATACAGTGACTACCAGTAACATTATACAAATTTGGGAGCAAATCAGACACTTTGAGCTGATCATGTTTTGCTGAAGTGTTTTTTCTGTAATTGTTAATGCTCTTTTTTACACACAGACTCAACAACATGAAGCATTGCTTGGTCACTGGTTGAGCTAAACTGGTATTCTCTAATTGTGTAGTTAAATTTAACAGCTGACAGATATTCAACATAACTCATGTGTGAGAGTCTAACAGAAGGACGGACAAAACCAGGGAAATATCCACTGATTTAATAACTCTGAGTTCTGCTCATATTTTATTACCATTTTATAAACTATAGCGAATAAACTGTGATAATGTGAGAAATGTTGAATATATTTTTGGATTGACTGTACATCCAACTCAACTATTACATACAAACTAGACCGACACAAAATCAGAATTCACTCTACACCTTGTATGAACGTTTATTAGCTATTATGGTTATTTATGCTCTGATATAGAAATTCTTGTCAATACAAATTATCTGCTAATTATTTTCACATTATGGCTGACATCTGATAAATGTAATAAACAATACTAAAACACACTATAGACAAGAAATAAAGACATCATACCATACACACTGTACACTACTGGGCAAAAGTTTGTTATAATTATGATTTTTGAACGTTTTTGAAAGAAGTCTCTAGTGTGCATTCATGTGATCAAAAATACAGTAAAAACAGTGAAATATTATTACAATTTAAAAAAAGCTGTTTTCTATGTGATTATATTGTGAAATGTAATTTATTTCTGTGATTTAAAGCTGAATTTTCAGCATCATTACTCCAGTCTTCAGTGTCACGTGATCCTTCAGAAATCATTCTAATATGCATCACTCCAATAATGTATAGCATGATGATGGAGAACTATTCCTACTATAGAAAAACAAATATTGTTTATTATTACAAATATTATTTCAGCTAATTTGAGTGCAGTACAAGTCTTATACTCGCAGCTCCATTAAAAGTATTGTACCAAATTTGAATTCATTCAAATAAATTTAATTAAAGTCTGCAGATTCCATCAAAGTTTTGTTTTTGTGGGAAAAAATAAATTTGCACAGACCTTCTCACCGAGTTCTTTGGTTATGCTATCCAGCACTAGTTTGTGATGAGCAAACACCAGAAACTTCTCTCGTCCGCACTCCAGCGTGTCTGAGATGTACTCCCTGGGGAATGCATTAAAACACTATTATTTTAGTATTTTTTATATAAATATATTCTGTTTTCAATCCAGTATTTTTGTGTGTAATTTTGTCTATATTGTTTTTATTGTTTTTTTTAGTTAATATAACATTAACTAAATAAAAAAGAATTAAAACGTATTAAAATGTATTTAACATATACATATTTATGTTAAACTAAACGAAAATGAGAAATGTTGCCTTGGCAAGTAGCGGAGATATATTTTATTTTAGTTAACGTTTATTTTGTTCAAAGTAACAAAAAATAGGTAATTTTTTCATATACGCCGCACTTTCGCCACCTGCAAAATATGCGGGGCTTGCATGATTTCATAATCCTCGAATTTTCGTTGCAAAAAAGTCACACATATCTGAGCAGAAAGTTGAAAAATGTTGCGTTTGCTTCACACGAGAGCCGCCGTTTCCCCCTGTTGCCATGGGAACGTTATGAAGTGACGTAATCACGCGACGTGAACATCATCGAAAAGCTGTAAAACAGGAGCACACTTTATTTTTTATATTTTATTTATTCATTTTTACAGAAGTTGTAGCATATTCCTTTTGTAAAGCTACAGCACTTGTTTGACTCATCAATGTTTTGTAAGCTTGATGTGTTTATTAAGGTCTGAAATAAAACAAGATGAGAACTGAGATATTCCAGCACTTTCTGTGATGTATACGCTTGCTTATCATAGGAAGTAATAAGAAAGGACTCTTTACATTAAGGTAGTAGCCTAGTGAGAACAGGGTGTTGGGGGAATCACTTTTTTTTCTCTTTTTCATCAAACCGCAATTTTTGCAAGTTCCCGCAATTTCATTGCATAAATATCCCGCATATTCCATCGCATTTTTAAAGAAACCGGGCCGCATAATAAAGGATTTTTGCCCGCAACAAACACAAAAAACCTCTGCGTTTTTCTGGAAGGACTGTTTACTTTTCTCACATACAGACGACATTGTTGTCCCCGTTCACACTGATCTGCGAAAGCGATTAAAATTACTGTAATATTCTGCCAGGCCAGTAGATGGCGATGTCACTTTGTAAAGAATAACTTTGCGGCTATAGACTTTATGCACCATAGAAACAAGTGCGCGGCCATCTTTAAAATATTGTCTTTGAACTCTGTATATCTCTATGGCATCGCTGTCCAGGAGTAATTAGCTGGTGAAGTGGATTTACTTAATGTAAAGTTAACGAAAGTTATCATGAGGATTGTAATGTTTAAAGCAGATGTCTGAACAAAAGTCAGTCGACCGGGAAGATTTTCAAACGAGCCGTTCATTCACAAATAGGCAAGATCGCTGTGAAAATACAGACCGGAAGACAAAAGACAACGAGCGCAGCGCTGAAAAGGGGCGGAGCTACATAAGGTCCATAGACTGAACCTGTAATGTGCATGCGCATGACGTCACCGGTTTCACAAATGTTTGTAGTTTACAGAGACGAGCACTTTGAAACTCGCTTTCAAAAGTTACAAAACGGCGTTGTAGTGTAAATGAACGGCCTAATGCATAAAAAGTTTTCCGTTTTTAGTTGTAGTGTAAACGGTAGGGTGACCATATTTTGATTACCAAAAACCAGGACACTCGGCCCGGCAAACAGATACTCACTCGAAGTTTACTCAAAGATGCCTTATTAATTTCAATACATTTAAAGTAGGCTATGCCACCTCTGTATGGATAGAACATTTTTATATTACAAGACACAAATTCAGATAGGCTTCTCAGAGGTAACTCACCATGTTTTATTATGACAGGTTTCAAAAATAATGAATGAAATAATGATAGAAATAATGTCTCTTCTGTATTAGAAAAATAAATATATATATATAATAAATAACTAAAAGAAATACCTCCAAATTGAACAAAAATAGTTCTCACAAACTTACAAAAACGAACTAACAAAATATATTTATATCTTTAGTTTTCTTCCTCTTTATCCTGTTTTTCTTCCTCATCCTCCTTGTTTGCCCATCTATATTTTGCTGTAAAGCTGATCTTTCCCAGCAGTTTTTTGAAAACCAGGACATTTCCATCACTTTATAAAAAACAGCCAGGACGGCCAGGACAGGACAAGACGTGAAAACAGGACTGTTGGTCACCCTAGTAAACGGCCCCTTGGTTTTAGTTGATGATAATAACCCTAGAATAATCATATGCTTTAGTAAACACACTATATATAAACCATAAGTCATGTAAGGTTGTGTATTAGACAATTTAATAAAATCAGTGTGCTTGAAGCTGTACATTGCACGATTTTACCCGTTAACTATAGCAACAGCAACATTATAAAAACACCAGTTTTGGATATTTTTCAGAAAAATACTTCTATCTATTTATAAAAGTCTACTTATGGTTAATGCATTAATATAGGATGTGTATTTTTACAATGGCTTAATTTTATGCATCTAACTATTTGAACGTACGTGAATCTTTTAATAATAATAATGCATGTTTCTCCATAAAGGACCTGAATGAAGCTGAGCTCGTGATAGTCAAACGTACATGATGGCTCGGATCTTGGCCTCTGCGGTGTGGTTGAAGAAAACCAGGAGCGCTTCCTTTTCTTGTGACTTCTGCACACGAACACGGAAAAGCTCATCAGAGACAGTTACAACACAAATCCTGTCATTATTCATTAACTCTCATGTCGTTCCAAACCAATATGCTGTTATAATGATCTGTGGAACAGAAAAGAATAATAACTCAAGAAAATATTGACAGAATTTCCTCAGATTTTTTTTGGGGGAGGGGGATCTGGAGCCCTTTCCTGGAATATTTTAAGGAGACAACTATATAACTATACTTGCCTGCTGTTTTAATTTTTTCTTAATCTGAATTTAATCTGAATTAATGTATGGTTGTATGTTATGTGTACAGGTGAAACTCGAAAAATCTGAACATCGTGCAAAAGTTCAGTAATTCAACTTAAAAGGTGAAACTAATATATTATATAGACTCATTACATGCAAAGTGAGATATTTCAAGCCTCTATTTGTTATAATTGTGATGATTATGGCTTACAGCTTATGAAAACCCCAAATTCAAAATTAGAATATTGTGAAAAGGTTTTCATATCTGTAAGCCATAATCATCACAATTATAACAAATAGAGGCTTGAAATATCTCACTTTGCATGTAATGAGTCTATATAATATATTAGTTTCACCTTTTAAGTTGAATTACTGAAATAAATGAACTTTTGCATGATATTCTAATGTTTCGCGTTTCACCTGTATATATGTGTATATGCATCAATATTATTTATACTATATTACTGCATTTATGTTAATTTCACTTTCTGTCAGACCTAAGATGAACCAAATAAAAGCGGGGAAAAAAGAGTATGAGTTATTTTCAGAGATGTATTTGCGCTCACGTTGTGGCATCCTTTGGCGAGGTGTTTGGCAGCGGCGTTGAGAGCAGCTTTGGTGCGTGAGTTGATGCCGTCTGTGGTCACTGTGACCACCTTACGCTGTTTGGCAGGGAGCTGAGAGAGCACTTCTGATTTGAGCCGTCTGAGCATCAGAGACTCCTCCAGAAGAAGCTTGAGTTCACTCAGATGAGACGAGCCGGAGTAATCCCAACCCCACGGGAGCTGCAGTCAGAGATACACCTTCACTACACACCCTTTTCACACTGATCAGCGCTTTCCCCAACTTAACCAGGGCAGTGCCATATTTACATTTTGATGGGAATGAAAACGAGGGGTAGAATTACAATGGATTGAATTGAACAACATACCGATTGCTCAACTCTCACTGGACAAAAACTCCATAAAACAGTTTTAAAAGTTGTGAGAATTACGTGATCTAGGACCTTTAAATGATGCCTTTGTAAACTGTTGACTATCCATAACAGCCTCGTTTTCATTCGTGTTAAATTCAATATGGAGTCTAACCTGACTCGGGTCTATGATGACGGTGCTTTTTTTGACACTGGCTCCTGCATGATTAAAAATAGCTAATTAAAATGCGATAAAAAAGAATCCAGGTTTGCTGTACTTGTTTGTAGGGCTGCACAATTTGGCTAAAATTCTATTATTGTATATCAATACAAATATAAAATAATAATTATTTGGTCACACTTTAGTTTAGGGTCCAATTCTTACTATTAACTAACTATTAAATACAACATTTGCCTCAATAAACTACTTATTTACTGCTTATTATTAGTTAGTAAGGTGGTTGTTAAGTTTAGGTATTAAGGGATCTAGAATATCGTCATGCAGTATTAAGGCATTAATATGTGCTTTATAAGTACTAATAAACAGACAATATCCTAGTAATATGCATAATAATAAGCAACTAGTTTATGGTGAGAATTGGACACTAAACTAAATGATCTTTATTACAACTAAATAAAAATAAGAAATATTACTTGTAATAATCTAGTATTTACCAAAAATAATATAATAATAATAGTTTAATTTTCCACTACAACTGTAAAATTACACTAATATTTATGGTTCTCTTAATTTCTTCATTTTCAAATGCCGAAGTCAACATGACATCAAAATTGACAATATTTAATGGAATATTGCAGTATTTCTTATAAATGATTTATCCATGGACTTCACTATTTAAAAAAAAAAAAATTAAAAATCTCAGTAATTGCAAACAACAACAACAATCCAATCAATTCCTGATGGACAAAATCAATTCCCACCCTGCATGTTTTCTTGAGAAGATGTTTCACTCGGATATTCGTCACAATAGGGAATAAAAACCGATTGCTTCTGTTTCATGCAGACTGAACTTTTCTCTTGACCTAAAACCGCAGGGAGCTCTTAAATCTTCTCATTTGTTGATAAGCGCTTCTCATTAAAAGTATAGGAAGATTGTTGTCGCATGTTGTGTTCGGAAATGTTAAAGCGACTCGAACTCATGCAGAGATGGAGCAGCATTTACAGTGAACCAGCCGCTCTGATAATGAGCTCAACACAGAGCTGTTCTTCACTATTTATGTACCTTAACTCAGTGGTTCTCTAACTTTTTTGGTCACGCCCCCCTTTAAACCTTAAAAAAAAAACAAAAAAACAACAACAACGATTTTTTACATTGAAAACCGTGCAATGAAAAACACCTGCAATAGTTTCACCTTGTAAAGTCATTGATATGACAGTAAGAGAGAATAATATATCATCAGCACTCAACTTTTATTTAAATAAACAAAAACATTTGAAAAAAATGCGTAAATATTAGGGCCGGGACTCGATTAAAAAAATTAATCTAATTAATTAGAGGCTTTGTAATTAATTAATCGAAATTAATCGCATTTTAATTGCATAAATATTTGACCTGAGAACAGTGAGAAGTAATTTTTTTCACATGGATTTTTAGTATACCATTGAATAATGACAATACATAAGCTTAAGCAACAAAATATTGTTTATTTTTGTTCAACCAAGTCCAGCAGACCAGTGTTTTTTGCCATTAAGTGTAGCAATAGCATAATAGCAATAGCGAATTCCTTGTTGCATAGCTTGCACACAACCATGCTCTTATCGACGCTTCCATCCGTTCGTTTTTGTAACAAAATTTCCCATTCACCGGCCAACCAAAGCGATCTCGTCAGCTTCTTCGTCATGAACGCTAGTTGGTGCGCCAGTATAATCGGTCCGCCGAAACTCATCCAGTGAGAAACGTTCCGCGGTGCAAAAATAAGTGCGATTAAAAATATTTTTTTGTGTAATTAATTAACGCGTTAAAGTCTGTAGTTAATTAATCTTAATTAACGCGTTAAAGTCCCGGCCCTAGTAAATATATATCAAATGATGCGCGTTTACAATAGCAGCTTGTGATTCGGTCCGCTGAAGAGGTGCTTTTCTTTGGCAAACAACTTTTATGTTGTGCTTGTTACAAGCCAACGGTCTGAAGAAGAACGATTCAGTGTGTTTGCCGTTCAATGCCGCTTTCAGTGGCGTAACTGTTATTAAAAGAGGGTGTGTGTGTGTGTGTTGCTGGTCTAGTGGCAGAACTTTTGCCTAGCGTGTCAGAGGTCCTGTTTTCTAATCCGCACTCGTATAGGGTTTTTTCTTCTCATCAAAAACGATTATGTTTATCAGTTGTTGTATATCAGGCAGGGACACGTGTGTATATTTTGTTTTTGTAATTTCACCGGAACGAATAGAGAGTCTCCACAACGGATTGAAGCGCGCATCTGAGTGAAGACTGTGCGCGGCAGCGCGAGCCACAAGAGAACACAGTATCCCTCATCACAGCGACAAAGAGCACTTTGATCACTTGATAAAAATAAAAATAAAAACACATTTCAGCGCTAGATCTAGCCTGGTTAAAACCAGACCATTCTCAGTTGTAACTGAGTTATGGTCTGGCAAAGCTTCACAGACAAATCATTTCCAAAGGGGCGTCACCAACGGACGTAGCTCAAATGCCTCTGGGCGCAATTGGATAGAGCTAAAACCAATCAGAGTGCTGAAGGAGATGATGTATGCAGAGCGACGTTCGTCTGTTATAGGACAACTTAGTTTGAATAAACGAGCAGACACTGATTAGCTACTTGCTCTACGTTTATTTAAAATTAACAGCAAGACAACTACAAGTGAATGTGCTTTCCATTATACAAATCACACAGTAAACAAAACCTTAACAAAAAAAAACTTTGCAATGAACTTTGCAATTTAGACGCGCAAACTGGGTGCCGGTGCGGTGAGACGTAGCCCTACATGCTCGGGCAGATTCGGCTTGAAGTCGTTCATCCTCGGACTCGGCGCCGCGCGCGCTGTTACAAAAAAAATCGTGCACACAGCCAAGGAGTCATTTTTGCAGCGCACCTTCACGCTCGTGCGGACGCGTCGAGAATAAACAAGGCTTTACTCCGTGTCAGCGCGCGCTCTGATCGGTAAAGTGGCACAGACCTCTCCCGAATGATCTCCAGCACTCAGCCTCCGAAGCATCACTAACTCCGCCTCCGTTTCCCTCGTAAGATGATATTAGTATTTAAACATTCTCTATGATAAAAAATGTTTGTGAAAAAAAATATTTTACTAACATGGTTTTGGCGGTTATAGAGTTCTAATGACGGTGTTCAACTATAACCGTCACACCCCTTTGTAAATGTACAAAATCTGCTTCACCGTCCGGTGCTGTTGTCGTCGTGTAAAGCCCGCCCCAACGTTTCTGATTGGTGCCGCGATTTCGACGGATTAGAAATGGGCTTGAATGAGCTCTTTGCCAGACTAACTTTCAGAGCAAATCTAAATTTGCCGGAAGTTGTCTGGGTTTTCCCAGGCTACGCTAGATCGCCTTTTATTTAACAAATGAACAAAATGAATGCTCTGCTAGTTAACTGGAGATGTTTTATTTAATTGTATTGGTACATTCGTGCCGTGAGATGTTTCAAAAGTGGTGGGGACAATATCAACCTTAGCAAAAAGTGGTGGGGACATTTCCCACCCGCAAATTACGCCTATGGCCGCTTTATAAAGGCAGAGCGCTAAACGCTATTCACACACTTGAACGTCGTTGCCACGGCTGTTATTTTTTTCCTGCTGATCTTTCCCCCCACACTTTGAGAACCACTGTCTTAACTGCAGCCTCTGTGATCTGATAATCTCCCTAAGCCACATCACATTTCTGTTTATTTTGATTAATCGTGCCCTACACTGTACTTCCAGGCATGAACCATGAAGCTCTGATCAAGAACACACCTGTAATGAGATGGACGCACCTGTTTGGCATCACAGTAGCGTGTGCCGAAGTCATGGAAGCGTGGGAACAGGGAAGGCCTGACCGCCAGGATCTGAGTGTAGAGTTCAGCCGGTCTGGACATGGCAGGCGTTCCCGACAGCAGGATCACTCTCCTAGCGGCCTGTTTCATCACACATCTTTCATTAGCAGCAGCACAGACAAGTTTTCATCACTGCATTATCATCAAAAATCATAAATTGTTGACATTTGACAGCTTTTTTTTTTTTTTTTTGCAGATATGTGTTTGATGTATAAATTAACCTTTTGAACAAAGTGTGACTTTCTTTAAGTACAATTCTAGGGAAACGCCCGTTAAAGGCGACTGTTCAGTCAAATTTTTGAAAACTGTCTTTGGACAATCAGCTTTTTCATTTAGAGTAGCAGAAAGATGGACTTCAGTGCCTGTTCATATTAGAAAGCGTACATCATTTAGTATTTTTAAAACTGCACTTAAATTATGGCTTAAGAAAAAAATATTTTTGTGTGTGTGTGTTTTGATAAAGAGAGCCTAAGCCCCTCCCCTTCCGGACGACCACCATGGGACCTTATTTTGGAAAAATATTGTATGGTAGTCAATGGCGAGAGACAACAAATATTTTGATCTCGTTTGAATTGTGCCCTGAATTACACATATGATGTTTGTCAATTTAAAAGATACATTTTAAAGTCAAGAAAGTCGCAGTTTGATGTAAAACTGTTGAGGTATAAGACTGTAAAAATACGTAATTACAAAGACTACAAACCCCAAAGGCGCACATTTTCTCTCAATGAATGAAGCTAACTTTACTGAAGCTAACGTCTGTCATTGTTTCTATAGTCTTACGTTATAATCGTAACGTTACGCCGTCATCGAGTGTTTTGTACCAGACTGCACACACACGAGCAGCGGATCTCGCTCGTTGTTTCGCCTCCCGGGAGATGTAGTTCATTGAGCGATTTTCACATAAATGATACTCTTCTGTTTTATGACAAACTGCGACTTTCTTAACTTTCATAACTATCTTTTAGTGACAAACATCATGTGTGTAATTCAGGGCACAGTTCAGACGGAATAAAAAGATAAGTTGTCTCTCGCCATTGACTACCATACATATTTTTTCCGAAATAATGTCCCATGAGCCGGAAGCGGAGGGGAGGGGCTTAGGCTCTGTATTGTAATTTGTTATATTGTGATGTGATATTATTATTATTTTCTTTTTTTTCTGGATTGTAATGGAGTGAACTAAACTACCTCTATTTTACTGTAAAATAACAAATAGAGTATTTAATATTATTATTAACAACAATAACAATTATAACTGTATATTACAGACAAAAGTCAAATTAACATACCGTACTAATATTAATGGCTGTCTTAATTTCTTGGCTTAAGGCTTTTATGGTTTTCTGAGCAACATTTCAGCTAGGTAGGCATTTACAGTTGGTTTTGAGACACAGCCAGTGTCTGTGAACTCTAGACAGACTTAATACTTTAATAGCACAGGGCAGGATCAACCAAACCGCAGTGTTTTAAAGTTCACCTCAATAAATGATGCCTAAAATAAGCCTGAAGCAGCAAACCTTGAGCAGAGGAAGAGCCGCCCGACAGCGAGCAGTTTTCATGTTCTTCAGGAAGTGAGACTCGTCCTGTACAGAAACAAACAAACAAACAAACAACAAACAGAAAACAGGAAGAATTCAGATCACATCCTGCTACTGGATCCACCTTGAAAGAGCTCAAAAGAGCTTTTAAAAGTCTTTATATGTGAAGGATGTAGGGATGCTGAGCTACTAGAATACTAAGTTTTTTAAAACTTTTTGGAAAAAACTCTTATGCTCAGTAGTACTGCATTTATTTGATCAAAAATATGGTAAAAAATTGCAGAGCCCTGCACATGCGGACAAAAGTAAACATACTTTTACATGGCCATGATTTACTTCATATTTCTGTTGAAACTTTAAGAAATGTATTTAAACAATCAAAATATCTTTAGTGTCACTTTTGTTTAATTAATGCATCATGGCTGAACAAAAGTATCTGAACGGTGGTGTAAACAGACAGATTAACATCAGGACCTTTTCTGATTATTGTGGCCCTAAAATGACTGAATTTCGTGATTATGTAACTAAAGTCAGCACAACTATCAGTAAAACAATGTATTCCATAATAACTGAATATGCAGTGAGTATTCAAATGTTATCAAAAACTATTTTCTTCGGGCATTTACAAATGAAGTGAAGAAATTTGGGTTGGTATGAGAGTTTTGTTAATATTACATCTGAGAGTGCATGTCATACTTGACATGAACTGCATTAGTTACACAAACCTGGACGCTCATAAGCTATGTTTCCATCCAAAGTTGCGAATTTAACTTATGTGCAAAATGGGAATATCGCATAAAACATTTCCGAATAAGGCACGGCTTCCATCCAGTGAGCCGAACAGAACAAAATTGTCACTTCCTGATAAACTGGTGCTAAATATAATTATACTGAACCACTTTGACGTTGAGCAAAACATCATTTCAGATGCTGTGCAATGAGATCGATCCGCTGGTTGGTCCAGTTATGCCGTCCCATCGCAAAGTCACATGTCTTTTTTGATGCGGATCAGAGAATTGATTCAGTAAATGTGTTTCCATCGGTTTATAGTAGAGATGCACCGATTACAATTTTCTAAGCCGATTTCCGATTTTTCAGAGTTTGACCTGCCGATACCGATTTCATTTTTTCTAACCACTTTACAGCACACACAAATATTTATTTTCTCTCTTTTCTTTAGTAGAACATTTAACATTTTGCATAGAACATTTTTGAACAGTAATCGCTATAAAATAGGACTATATAAATGACTCCTGGTGTGGGAAATTCACACACATCTAAAGTGCAGTGTTATGGAAGAACCATTTCCTTCTTTTCACATCCAATATCCAACTAAAAAAATGTGTTCATTTCAAAAAGAAAATTAATTTTCTTTTCTGACAAATACTCCAGTTCTTGTTAAAACACCCCAGACATGCAAATTCTGTGCATTTTTGGCACTTTTGTGTGAAATCATATTTATTTTGTCCATCAAAAGTGTGCTTTCACTTTAATTGAGCGTGAGCAGCGCAGCAAAAATAGACTGCACCGAAACCCGCGCTTCACCGCTGCTCCTGCTCGACGGCACTCACGCGTCTCCTGCTCCCGGTGTGAATGCACTCATTGATTAACATGCACGCCGGAAATAATACGCGCTGCTCACGTTTGCGGTGTGAAAGGGCCGTAATTCACGAGGTTTCCTACATGTGCGTTCCGTGAACACGTGTGATGCTGATGTTGCGCGATGTTAATCATGCAGCGCCCGAGTGCATTTGACCGGCATAAAATCGGCATATGTGTGAAAAGTCATGTGAAAATCGGCCAAATCCGGTCACCAGCCGATCAATCGGTGCATCTCTAGTTTATATGCATATTATCTTATCGGATAAAACGTTTAACCGACTCAATTGAGCGCATATTTGCAACCAGCATTTTTTATGCGATATCTCAAAATGCGCATAAAAATAGGTGGATTGAAACATGGGTATAGACACATGCACAAGCTAAAGTTCTTATCTAATGCAGTCAGCAAATGAGAGTGATTAGAAGAGCGTCTCAGCTCTCACCATAATGATGACACTGAAAGGGCTGGACGGCTGCTGTTTGTCCATCTTGTTGAGCAGGTCGTAGCTGATGATGTTGATGAGACCGGAGCGCAGGCTGTCTCTGCCTGTAACCACCACATTAATGCTGTCGGCTCTCACGGAAGGCAGCCATCGGTGGAAAGCCTGAGGGAAAAGGGTGAGAAAGCAGTGTCTTTGAGTGACTTTTTCTGCTATTTTGAAGAAGTTGATTCCTGTGACTAAAAGCTGTCAAAGGAACACTGCAAAATCTTCAGCATTTCCCTTCAAACTTTAAAATATACCACGACGAATCCCTGCTGGGGAAGAGGAGGATTTGTCCTTCCTCAAGGGTGCAGTGATGGAAAATATGAATTAATAAATCAGATTTCACATCAGGCATCCGCTTATAAAAAGATGACCTGACAGCTGGTGCTTTTCAAGAGTGTAGAAACACAGATGCCATTTAATATCAATAGCAAAATGTGTAGAACTACTTTTTAATAAACACACAATTATGAACAGTCCACTATTCTAATGTAGAAAACAAGTGTGTTATGGTACTAACAGCATGGGGAGTGATATATTCTACTTTTATTCTCTTAAATATTGAGTATTATTTAATAACGTATAAAGATTATTAGTGCTTAGGTTAACGTGTGACCCCAGCATTTTTTATATATATAAAATTTTAGCTGTGCTCCTGTGTCATCTTAAAGCACTCACCACTGCTTGAAACCCATGATAAATATGAAAAATAATGTATCTGTCACGGGCAGTCACACAAATACTGTTTATTCTGAATCTCAGATGGAAATAGTTTTTTTAACCAGTATGATCTACTCTTTTGTTCAGCAAGGATGCATTAAATTGATCAGAAGTGTCGGTGTCTATTTCAAATAAATTCTTCTTTTGTTCTTTTGAACTTTCTATTCCTCAAAGAATCTTGAAACAAAATTGAAAGCAGCAAATCATCATATTAGAATGATTTCTGAAGGATCATGTGACACTGAAGACTGGAGTAATGATGCTGAAAATTCAGCTTTGATCATTTTCATTTCATTTTCATTTATTTCGGTTTGGTCATTTACAGATCATTTAATCAAATCATTCGAAACATAAACACTATAGATGACCAGGTGCAGGCAGAAGCTAAAGCTTATTGTGCCTGCCCTTAACTTTAGAATCATAAATGCAACTCATTAATGACAACATCTGTTCATAAAATTAACATTAACACATTAGTGGACCATTGTCCACACCAGAAACAAGCCTATTTAATTAATTTTCATTCTATTGAATATTTTTCCAATGTTATTCTCTTGTAAATATTTTTAAACTGAAAAATAGACGTGGCTTGTTTTAACTCATTACAGCAACTATTCCACAATTTAACTCCTTTATTTGATAAACAGTGTTCTCTTAATGTATAATGTACTTGTGGTTGGTTAAATATACATAGTCCTCTGAGATTATATTTACTTTCTCGCTGGGTAAATAATAATTGCAAGCATTTAGGAGTTTTATTATGTTTGACTCGGTAAATTAACTTTACCGTGTACAAATCAACTAAGTCATAAAACTTCAAAATTTTTGATTGATGAAACAGTAAATTACTTGGTGAATTGCAAGGTGCATAGTTGATTAATCTGATAACCTTCTTTTGTCACAGGAATAAGAAATACATTTTGTCACAGGATCACAGGAATAAATTACATTTTACAATATATTCATTTTCTTTTGAGTTGTAATATGTCACTGTTTTTACTGTATTTTTGATCAGACTTGGTGAACAAAAACGGTAGTATAGGTGTGACATGCATCCTCAAAAAGACATCCCTCAAGTCTAAAAGTAAGTGTGTGTACCTCAGCCCATGTGAAGCGCACGGAGGACGGGGCGACCACCAGCAGAGGCCACTCACTCCTGTAATAGGCAGCGATGCAGATGGCCTGGACCGTTTTCCCCAGGCCCATGTCATCAGCCAGAAGCAAACGGCCCTGTCCGGACACTGCAAAGCTGAGACATTAGCAAACATTACATTACATTCATGCATTTTATGCATTTGGCAGATGCTTTAATCCAAAGAGCCTTGCATTGCATTCAAGGTATACATTTATATCAGTTCATGCATGAACCTAGTGCCATGCTCGACTGTTTTAGCTACAGAAAAAGCACTGGTTGCAATAAGGTTCAATAGTTAACATTAGTTAATGTATTAACTGACACGAACTAACAATGAACAATACATTTGTTATAGTATTTATTAATCTTTGTTAATGTTAGTTACTAAAAATACAGCTGTTCATTGTTGGTTCATGTTAGTTCACAGCGCATTAACTAATGTTAACAAATACAACCTTTGATTTTAATAACGTATTAGTAAATGTTGAAATTAATAACTAAGATTAATAAATGCTGAAGAAGTATTGTTCATTCTTAGTTCATGTTAACTAATGAACGTTATTTTAAAGTGTTACCAATGCACCAACTAACTTTCTATCTAACCAAACGACGTGTGGTAATGGAGACCTACTTGACTCCGTCTCTCTGGAAGGGCATGAGGCTGCGTGTGAGATGTTGATCTACGTGTGAGAGATCGGCCTCAGGAGGGACTGGAGCTCGGGACTCACTCTTCTCAAACTGAGAGTAGAAGGACTGGAGCACAGCGTGAGGTAACGGCTCAATCTCCACCGCAGACAGCTCGCCCAGATCCACCACTTAGACATAAGACATCATGAGCAACTACTGTACATGTACTATATTTTCTGGGAAAGAAGTTACACCGGGTCAAAATTGCATTTGCAAAAATTATAAATAGGTTGCATCAGCGCACAAGTCACATTTTCTTATTACATTCAGAAATTATGTTAAAAAAAAAAACAGTAAATTAAATAAAACATTTATAAACATATTAATATTCAAACATATGCATATAACAGTATTCAAAACAGAACAGGAAGGAAAAATATAAAGTATAAAACAACATACAAGCCTGAAACTAATGGCTATACAAATAAACTTGAGCTCATGTACCTCTCTCATTTGGCACCAATCCAAATGTGTGCGCTTTACACATGTTTGGCATGCTTGATGTTAATTGCATTATGAAAGTAACGGCATGTTTTAGATGATAAAAAAATGTGACTTATATTACGGAAAATACGGTACTCAACGTTAAGGCCAAAACATAAACAAGTACATGAACAAAGAATTCATTTAAATCAAATGAACAAAATTTTAAACAACTCACTGAGCTGCCCGTAGTCCTCCAGAAGGAAAGTCCACTTCCTGGTCTTCATGTCTAATAATATTCAAACAAAGAATAAAATGATGGCATGATACCTGTCAATACCTTCTGGAACTTTCCACACACTTCGGTGACCCATTATTTGTTTAAAGCAGCCGAGGCACAAATCCTATGGGTTTTTTTGGAGTGTAAATACATACATTTATCATATTAAATATAAATATTTATATATTTTATGTATTTTTATATAATATTAAATATAAATAAATACATTTAAAAATATATTTTAATTATATTATTTAACTGTAATATTTAGTTTGTCGTCCATTTTGCATGCAACCCTGTTACAGCAGGATTTTTCTTTTATTATGCCTTAACATCGCGTCACCCAGGAAGTGACATCATTTGGAATAGTTCATCAAATTCAACCACTCGACCCCTGTATATATATATATATAAACAAAACATTTGTCTTTAATTTATGGAAAATGTAAGTTTGTCAATAACAAAATTATTCCAAAAACGGATTAAAAATGATCTAGTCACTACTGAGTGGCAACTTAATTTAGGCTAAATCTGTAACCGTTTTTTGCATACATTTTAAATTGTATACATTTCATTTGGATTTTTATTATAAGAAATTAAAAAATCTTCTACCAGACTTAATTTTATAAAGATGCCTCATAAGGTTGCAAACCTTATAAAAGAGAAAATAAAACAGTTCATGTAAAAATTAGCTTGACTTCGTCAATTAAACTTTCACCGAGCGTATGTTGAAAAGGAAAATTGAATTTTGATCATTTATCTACCCAATTCATTGAAAGTGACTTCTTACTTTTTTTGGCAATACATTTATTTCACTCACCATAACATTTGGACGGCATTTGCTTGAAGATACCAATAACATCAGCCTGGTATCCAATATCGACTTCCAGCCGAGAGCGAGACACTAAAACGCACTTGCCCTTTATCGTGGCTCCTGGTTTCTGCCAACCCTGACAGAGTCGCATCAGAGCTGCCAGAGCTGCCGCATCTTTAGGGCGACTGGTGGATGCTGAAATATTCAGCCCTTCCATCCCAGCCAGAGGTTTCAGAGAGACGGAGGGGAAACTCACCGCCTGCTCCACTGAAACACAAACCAACACCATTACACCCTGTGTTACACCAAAGAGATGGAGGGCTGTGCAACTATTAATCACATCCAAAATAAAAGTTTGTTTACATAATATATGTGTGTGCACTGTCTATATTTTGTAATATTCATGTATATATTTAAAGGTAGGGTATGGGATTTGCAAAACGGCCGGCAGATTTTGAAAATACACAACTCAAAAGGTCCTGCCTTCTTTCCACCAACGCTGGCCCTGACTCCACCCATTCAAAGAACATTTTGCAATCATGCATCTGCAAAACTCAGATGCGCAAGATTACACTTACTCTCTCTCTCTCTGTACCGGGGCGACTTGCACTTACTGTGACTGGGTCACGAGCTTTGAGTATGCGCACGAAGGGGACGCGCGCACGAAGGGGAGGGGGGGATGGTACGACCGTTTGATTGACGCATTTTCTGTCCAATGATTCTAGGTGGTCTTGGAAATGATTGGCTGGAGTATTTCGAGTCCTGCCCGTTCCACAGATGATTAAATTAATTAATTTTCATTTCAGTGCTTCTAACTCAGTGGCTGTAAGTGGGTTAGGAATAGGATTTCAAGTGATTTTGAAAAAATGGTCAAAAAATAAAATCACATACCCCACCTTTAAGAAATATTTGCATGTATATATACACTCACCTAAAGGATTATTAGGAACACCACACCAATACTGTGTTTGACCCCCTTTCGCCTTCAGAACTGCCTTAATTCTACGTGGCATTGATTCAACAAGGTGCTGAAAGCATTCTTTAGAAATGTTGGCCCATATTTATAGGATAGCATCTTGCAGTTGATGGAGATTTGTGGGATGCACATCCAGGGCACGAAGCTCCCGTTCCACCACATCCCAAAGATGCTCTATTGGGTTGAGATCTGGTGACTGTGGGGGCCATTTTAGTACAGTGAACTCATTGTTATGTTCAAGAAACCAATTTGAAATGATTCGAGCTTTGTGACATGGTGCATTATCCTGCTGGAAGTAGCCATCAGAGGATGGGTACATGGTGGCAATAAAGGGATGGACATGGTCTGAAACAATGCTCAGGTAGGCCGTGGCATTTAAACGATGCCCAATTGGCACTAAGGGGCCTAAAGTGTGCCAAGAAAACATCCCCCACACCATTACACCACCACCACCAGCCTGCACAGTGGTAACAAGGCATGATGGATCCATGTTCTCATTCTGTTTACGCCAAATTCTGACTCTACCATCTGAATGTTTCAACAGAAATCGAGACTCGTCAGACCAGGCGACATTTTTCCAGTCTTCAACTGGCCAATTTTGGTGAGCTCTTGCAAATTGTCGCCTCTTTTTCCTATTTGTAGTGGAGATGAGTGGTACCCGGTGGGGTCTTCTGCTGTTGTAGCCCATCCGCCTCAAGGTTGTGTGTGTTGTGGCTTCACAAATGCTTTGCTGCATACCTCGGTTGTAACGAGTGGTTATTCCAGTCAAAGTTGCTCTTCTATCAGCTTGAATCAGTCGGCCCATTCTCCTCTGACCTCTAGCATCAACAAGGCATTTTCGCCCACAGGACTGCCGCATACTGGATGTTTTTCCCTTTTCACACCATTCTTTGTAAACCCTAGAAATGCTTGTGCGTGAAAATCCCAGTAACTGAGCAGATTGTGAAATACTCAGACCGGCCCGTCTGGCACCAATAACCATGCCACGCTCAAAATTGCTTAAATCACCTTTCTTTCCCATTCTGACATTCAGTTTGGAGTTCAGGAGATTGTCTTGACCAGGACCACACCCCTAAATGCATTGAAGCAACTGCCATGTGATTGGTTGATTAGATAATTGCATTAATGAGAAATTGAACAGGTGTTCCTAATAATCCTTTAGGTGAGTGTATATTTATACATAATATATATTATATATAAATATTTTATATATAAATAGCAAATTATTCTTAAATATATACATGCATGTGTGTGTATTTATATATACAAAATATTTATACACAGTACACACACATATATTATGTAAACACAAACTTTTATTTTAGATGCGATTAATCGTTGCCCAGCACTAATTTTAATAGATGTAGAGGTAAAAGATGTACTTAAATATGCCAAGTAATGCTCATGAAGACGTACTCAGCATCTGGTAGTCTTCAAGGCTGAAGTTCCACATTTTTGTAGCAGGATCTGTGACAGCAGAGAAATTACAAATGCATAAATACTATAGGCCATCAAGCATTTTCCTTCCAGATTACTTAGCATACACTGCCGTTCAAAAGTTTTTTGATCGGTACGATTTTTTATGTTTTTAAAGAAGTCTCTTCTGTTCACCAAGGCTGCATTTATGTGATTAAAAAAACAAAACAAAAAAACAGTAATATTGTGAAATATCATGACAATTTAAAATAACTGTTTTCCATTTCATTATATAGGAAAGTAGACTTATTTTATTTTTATTTATTTATTATATTAAGGATTTTCAGGCCAACAAACAAACCCCAAGCACTGCAAGTTAAATAAAATGTACAATGTACAAATGTGTCTGTTTACAAAAAAACAAAACAAGAGAAGCCAAAACCTTCTTAAAATAAAAATGTCTAAATTTGTGTAGAAAGGATTGGAAAGGATCCCAAAGACTCCTGAATTTGTCCTGTTTGTGGTTGAGGTCATAAGTTAATTTCTCCAAAGGCAGAACCTGAGATGTACGTAGTCGTAGACCATTTTAATAGTATACATTTCTTAGCCAAGAATATGAGGGTTGTAAACAGAGGTTTGAAGTCTGAGTCAAGCAGGTCTTTAGGAATGTCATTCAGCAAAAAAAAAGTGAGGGAGATAAAATAAAACGTTTTCCTATTATCTCCTGAATTGCAGAGTGAACCCCTTCCCAAAATGGCTGGATATGAACACAGGACCAAAATACATGAAAAAATTTGAAAAAAGTCCTGCATTTAAAACAGAAGTCGGAGCAACCTGGGAACATTTTATGCAGACGAACAGGTGTAAAAAGTAGACTTCTTTTAAAAACATAAAAAAATCTTACCGATCAAAAACTTTTGAACGGCAGTGTACGCACGCTTTAAACTCTGTGTAAATGGACACGTCGTCTGTACTTACCATAGTTCTTGGAGGGAATGCTTTTGAATACCGTGATGAGGTCAGCATGGTAGCCGACCTCCACTCGGAAACGGTTCTCTGTGTGCGACACGCATCTCCCTTTCACGGACACCGTCGGCTTCTTTGCAGGGATATTTCCTCCTGCTTCTGGGAGTTTACATGCTCGCTTTTCTCCTGTTGTCGGTTTGTCCGCCTGTCCATAAAAGCTGCAAGTTGGAGAAGCAGTGTTGGAAGTTGGAGGTGTCGTCTTTGTACAGGGACCTTTAGAGTCTAAGGGCTGAGTCTGCAAAAATGAGCACAGAACTTAAGACACACACACACACACCCAAAACACACTTTTCTACCTAGTAATCGAGTATGATATAAACTTTATGTGTAAATGGCACCTTTAAATGAGTCTCTAAACCCCCCAAAACACTACAGTATTATACAAATAATTCTGTTATGTATAATAATAGCAATTATGGGCACACAATTCAAACACTTGAATAAAATATTAACTTAAAATTACAAAATGTATATAGTTGAAAAGAGTTTTTTTTTTAATGATCATGCATGTCATTAATATTAATAAAGAATTTTTGGTTGAAGTAGTCATTTGGTAAGTGATTGCTCTTAAATTGCCTGACATTTCTTAAAGGGATAGTTCACCCAAAAATAAAAATTCTGTCATCATTTACTCACCCAAACTCAAGTTGTTCCAAACCTGTAGAAATTTCTTTCTTCTTCTGAACACAAAAGAACATATTTTGAAGAATGTTTATAGCCAGACAGTTGATGGACCCATTGACTTCCATAGTATTTTTTTTCCATAGTATAGAAGTCAATGGGTTCATCAACGGTTTGGTTGCCAACATTCTTCAAAATATCAAAAGATTGTGTGAGCAAATAATGACATAATTTACCTATGGCTAAGCCACGCCCCCAAACACGATGAGCCAATCAGTGTGCATAGCTAACCCAATACACTCGGACATTCTCTGCTTCCACATCCATTGAAATGCATTGCAGTTAGTCAGTTTTCATTCGTTTTTATACATTTCTTCTTGTCATTTTAAAACGGTGTGCATGGGGAACATGCAACTCCGACACTCGGTATCCCAAGAGGCTGGGCGACGGTGTGTATTTTTTACCCTTTCCCAAACATCTCAACCGAGATAAGTCGTGTCTGCTCTGGATAAAGTTATTCGGGAACGTTAGACCACAACACCAACTAAACGTGGATAAACTAAACAAGAATTAAACAAGGATGTCTACATCTGCTCTAAGTCAACAACGTATTTGAACGTTATCTTTAACATCTCTAACGTAACGTTAGCTTCTAGCTACGTTGTACATCATGTCACTTAGCCTCATTAACTTATATAAACGTATGTAAATAACCGAGATAACAAATGTTAGCAATGTTGTGCTGAATGATTCATGTAAATACTGCAGTGCATGAACAATGCTGATCCTCTATCTTGTTGTCTGAGATGGTGATGGCAACGAGATGCGGTTTATCACGTTTACACTGTGACCTGTACATTTTTGCCTGGAGCTGAAGCTTTTCATCGACCTTCTCAACAATAAAATTATTAATATAACCCTCCAATGCATAGTTAATGCCCTTTTGGTGACTTCGAGATGATATATAATCTTTCTGTCTCCAAAAATCATCAATTGCCTCCTGTGAAATCATGTCTCCTACTGTGACAGCTGCCATAGCGCCTGTCCCCGAATGTTGACTGTGTGTCCGAGTGAGTGGAGGGGGCGTGGCTTAGCCATAGGTCAATTGTAATTTTTGGGGAAACTATCCCTTTAAAGGGTCAGAGGTCACTCTTCCGCCAGAACTAGACTCGCCTAAATCCGTTACCGGATGCCAGTGATTCTAGTTTATAAAGTTATAAATGTGGATTTTTTCTAACAAAAAAAACATGACTTTGTTTCAGAAGGCCTTTATTAAACCCCTGGAGTCGTAGGATCACTTTTATGATGGATGGATGCACTTTTTTGGGCTTCAAAATCTCAGGTACCATTCACTCCTATTATAAAGCTTGGAAACGCCAGGATATATTTAATATATCTCTGATTGTGTTTGGCTGAAAGAAGAAAGTCATATACACCTAGGATGACTTGAGGGTGAGTAAATTATGGGATAATTTTCATTTTTGGGTGAACTAACCCTTTAAGTTATTGAGCAGAGCATAAAAGATTATCTATATCAGTCATTTCTGAGTGCAGGAATGTGTGCCCACCTGTCGTGCAGCATGAGCAGGTGCCCCTGGATGTGCCCGATCAGATGCAAACAGCTGGCCGTTCTTCGCTGGTCCTGGATCTGCAGAGACGGGCTGTGTGTGCTGGGTTTGGGCAGATCCAGGGGTAAGTTGAGCCTGTTTCTCAGCTCTTCTGGCCAGAGCTCGCTTTCTGTTCTCTTCTATCCTCCGCTGCTGCTCCGGTGTCAGACTCCGAGACATCACTGGTGCTAGTGATTAGCACAAAAGAGCACAAACATAAGAGACACCCCCAAACACAGATGGAGTTTTGGTTCCTTGCCACGGTTGCCTTTGGCTTGCTTAGTTGGGAACACTTAATATTCAACAATTTTATTGACCTGCCTGCATTGACACCATTATTTTAGAACTGAACTGAGCTGGACGATGACATCTCTGTTTTCTCCATAGCAGATATATATATATAATATATATATATATAAATGAACTAAATTAACTTTTTTTACAACAAAAATGAACCATTATTGAACGTACTTAAACTGGACTATGACGCTATTTGCTTCTAGAGCTGCTGTACAGCAGAAACAAACTTTGTTGCATTATTTTTCTGTTATCTCTGTAACGCTGCTTTGAAACTATCTGTATTGTAAAAAGCGCTATATAAATAAAGGTGACTTGACACACACAAGCTTATGAGTCTCTTCCTAAAACTTACAGTAGTCGTATTACAGTAATGTCGTATTTTAAGCGTTCACATATAAACATACATCAACGTGTTACTGAAATCTTCACAGTCTGCTTCCAGTACCGCTGTTTACATATTCTGCTTCTTGATGCTGTCGCAGTTCAGATCATAGAGGGTTTAACACTGTCAAATCAAGTTGATTCAAACCCGAGTCATTTAATGTTTGTTTTTTTATATAATGTTAACGAACGCGTGAAAATCAGGTTAATTATTATTGGTTATAGAGATAAACTTTACCATCTACTTCAAAAGACGCGGTGAGGCGGATATGACGGAAAGACGTCATGTAACGTAACGTCAGTGCGCTACTGGTCGTACTGTGATGGGATTCTCCAATGGGGAGGCCAGATGTGACCGGTGGGCGGGGCAAAGGGTCAACACTCTTATTTCAGTAATGGTCATAATAATATTCTTGGTAAATGTGCTTTACAATAAAAAAGCGAAATTAAGCTCTTTTGTCACCGCTGCTTAGAGAAACAGATTAGTTAAATTGTATAACACAAGTTATACTGGAGTTCAGGGCTAGTTGTCACTTTTAGGCTACTCCATGAATATTTTTAAAGACACTTTTTGCTATCGAAATGACTGGGGGAAAGTGTCCCGATTGACCTGGATTCACCCCTATAAGATTTTATTTAAAAAAATTAAAGATAAAATAATTTTTCCGGTATAACGGTTTTTTTAAAGTGAAAAAAAAAATTGCCAATAAGTCAACCTGTAAACATAGATGGCCAACATTGTAATTAACCAAATGTAGGCTATATGAAATTAGAACACTGATAATTACTAAAGCACAAAACAAAATACATGTTCAACAATAGGTTTGATGAATTTTGTGATGTTTTGTGGTAGCACCATTTTTTTTCTTCTCACTCTGAAGCATCCAACATTACACAAAACGGTTTGATAATATAAACAAAGTCAAAATATGGTAAAGAAAAACTAATCTACAACTTTAGCACCTTTGTTATCCTGTTCATTTTTTGTCAATGTGTAAATAATTCAGGTTACAGAGTTAAAAATAAATAAAAACAGACTGATGGCCAACTTCATCATCATCATGTCCCTCTCCCTCCTCCCGCGCATCATCCGCGCGCGTGACGTGTGTTCGGGAACCGGGAGCTGTCCCGGGAATCACAGTGCTGAACCCGCAGCATCAGACACACACACTCCGACACCGAGCAGAGGAGGAGAACACCTCACGGATTACACACACGATCCCTGATCAACTGAATGATGGAGTGAGCTCGAGCGCGAATAACAGCTCTGATCCCGAGAGGAAACATCACATCGAGCCTCAGATTCCTGAATGATTTCACACCAGCGAGGAATGCGAGAAACACACGTGTTTTACTTTGCTGGAGGAAATACACAGACCACAAAGCCAATGGAATAAACCGATCATATGGCTTCTGACACCTGTTTACTGCCTTTCTATTATTTTTTTTACCTAATAATGCACGACGAAATATAGCCTAGGCTCGATCAATGACTGATAATGGCACTTCATTATTTCACAACTTCTCACGTGCAATCAAATTTAAAAGTGCATTGAACTCACTGCAGGAACTGTAACGCACACATTCGGTTTAAGTTCTCGATTTTACTGGGTTTTGTTGGAATACCATGGCTATTCACTCTTCACAGTCTGAACTCGAAGGGAACCTGCATTAGTTGATCTGGATTCTTCCCGTTCTCGGATGTTGAGCGGTCACGGCATGTTGAAGAGCCGCTGTTGCGTTCTCTTCCGTGACCTCAAGGTGTTTCTGCTCGGGCCACAGGATCACACAAGCCCCATGAGCGGACAAACGGCCAGAATCAGCCCGTATGTCTCAGAAAACAACAATACCTTACGAGCCCACCGGCTCCGGGACTGGAGCACCCCGTCCACAGAGGACTCTGCCGGGCCCGAGGCTCCTGAAGGCGGATCCGGGTGGACGGGCCCCGCGGTGGCGGATGAGTTCTCCAAGGACCGGAGGGAAGACCGGTTCTCCTTCATCAGCTATGCAGAAGGAACCCCGGTTTGCAGGATATGTTTCCAAGGGCCGGAACAGGTACATAACACAACCCTATAAAATAAATAACCTACACTGTAAAAAAAAAATAAAAAAAATGCTGACTTAAATTTTTAAGTAGCTACAATCAACTTGTATGTTTAACTTAAATTACACTTAACTGACTTTAATCTTTAATTTAATCTTGTATAACCTACTTTTTTGTGAAATTGCTTAACTTATTTTGATGAGTTATAGAAATGTAAAAACGTATGTTTTTGTCATAACTAATTGTTTTACAGTAGAGGCGTGATAAATGAGGATTGAGCTCTTGAGTCATTTAACCATGCTAAAAAGTTTTATTATTATAGATTTATTAATATCAGCAGCACAATTGTAGTCATATTGTTTAAAGTGACCAACTAGTAAGTACAATGAAAAAGTAAAAAGTAAGTAAAAAATAAAAGTAGGTGACTTTATTAAGGTCATAATAAAATACAAATCCCTATAAAGGAAACAAATAACATATAGGCGAGGATTGAACTGAGTCATTTAGCCATGCTAAACAGTTTTATGTGGTTGCACTGATTTATTAATATCAGCTCAATTGTATTGAGTAAAGTTAACAACTATCCATCTAAGTACACCGTAAAAGTAAAAGGTGACCTAAGAAAATGATCGTGATTTTAACGGTAAAAGACATCATTGAAAGACAAAAAAATGCTACAGTGAAAAACTGTTAATTGGTTAACAGAAAGTTTCCTTATTAAATAACTGTGATAGATCTAACGGTGCATTTAATGTAATTTTACTGTAAAATACCGTTAAATTTACAGTTTTTGAAAGTGAAAAAGAACAACTCATTGAATAATTTACAGTGAAAAAACGTAAATTGACATTCCCACAATTCCCTGCGTGACACTTCACATTTGATGTATTTTTGTTGAAATAACTATGTTTCTTCTTAGTTTGCTTAGTGCTTTTCTTATCAGTTATGTACATTAGAGTTTTATGTCACATTTAATGTTGTTAAATGAATGTTTATTGCATTTTTAAAATTTCATGTGTTACCATGATGCTGTTTAGTGTTTGTGCGAATGAAACTGTGCAGCTTCAAAACGGTACAAAATAGACATTAATACATAAATGAGTTGGTAAATTAACATCATATCAGATAATGAAATACGGTTTGTTACTGTAAATTTTAAATTAAGTCTGTAAAACCAATAATGTCTGTACCATATTTTTGACGGTAAAGTTCTGGCAACCACAGCTGCCGGTATTTTACCGTAAAAATGGCATTTTATTTTTTACAGTAAGTTCATTGAAACTAAAAATGTAAGTTAATACAAAGAAGTAGATTGGTTTAATCAACAGAAACTCAAAATATTATGTTATCTGAACCACATTAATCATCTAAGTTGATTTGACAAAATAAAATAAAAACTTGTTATAAAACGTGTTCATTTCACTAGATATATAGAAGATAGGGTTATAACACTTTATTTAAAACCTTTATATAGCCTACTGTATAATGCATTATAAATGTATTTTGTAATGCATTGAATGATCGATCTCATGAATAAACTAACCACTCATTGTTACACCTTTAGAAAGTAGAATGTATTAAGGACAAACAACCAATTTCAGATGTAACAAGGAATCTGCAAATATTATAATGAATTTATTATAACACATTATATTATTATAATGCATGTAACTTTGGTTACAATTATTTATGAAAAGATATAATGATATAAATGTTTTAGTTTGATGTGCTTGAACAAAACTGATTTATCAATATCAGCTCAATTGTATTGCGTAACTATTTATCTAATTTTGTTAGTCAAACTTCATATGTGAATGTTGAAAAAGAAAAGTCTGAGTGTAATATATGACATAGACCAAACATTTTACATAAACATAAAGAATATTTACATGTAAACAGCAGTCAGCTCAGTTAAACAGAACACGATTAGAAAAACAATCTGTAATACAAAACAGCGTTGCAGAGATCTGTTGTTATCTGATCTTAATTACCAACAACTATTAAAATCCATATAGTTCCATGCATGCATGCATGTGCCTACCCAATTAAATATTCATGAGCAAGAGCCAATGGCCACGCCCCCAAGAACAATGCAGACAGCACTTCAGATGAAACTTCTCGATTCTTATGATGTACTTTAGTTATTTGACATAAGTTTGCTCAAAACACAGGGAATGTATATTTAAAGCAAATTTTATTATTTAGTCAAATGAAAAACATATTTAAAATTAATCAAAGCAGTTTACATAAAACATACTTGGGACCAAATTCAAGATTCAAAACATTAAAGATAAGGATACTCTCAGTAGGCCAAACTTCAGTAGGATTCTCATACTTTTGACCAATAAATTGCAATGATTTTTTATTTTCAAATAAATCCTTATGTTACAACCGGGCAAGTCATAGAAATTTGTGAAATTTCATGGAAATAAAATTATTTTACAATTTCATTCATTTCTATGAAAGATTGCATTTACAAAGAGATATTTCCAGCGGAAATAATTGAGCATAACTACAAAAGTTCTTATTCACGGGTCTATAAATGTCCATTATATAATGTCCATTTTTTATGTTTTATTCATTTTCATTAGCGTTGATATTGAAATAGCCTGATATTTCCAGGTAGCCGTGTTTAACTGAACCTCATGATTGTAAGGTCAAGGCCTTGCAGTTGCCAAAGGAGTATTTACACTTCTTAATGCTTCTTGTTTTAGGAAAACTGCAGCTCAGAGCAGGCTTCATGAATTATTCATCAGTATATGCAAATTGTTTCCACTTCAAAAACCTCTGCACCGTCTTCACCCAAAGGGAAGGTGATTCACCAGAATTTACAACAGAACGACATTTATTTCACACTTGTTTCACTGATACATTTAAGCTCGTGCCAAGTCAGAGTAAATGAAAAACTGTAGGAGTGTTAAAGTAGCTGTCATGTTACCTGAGATGAGCCTCACCTGTACTGAAAGAAGGAAAGCTGAGCCGAGTCAGCAGAGACGGATCCATTACTTTCCTCCTGAGAGGGTTACAAGCAAAGAGCAAAAACCCTTAAAGTCCCCCTGTAGTCAATCATTTTATCCCTTAAAACTAATATTTGATCACCAAAGTTACATATTTCAATGTTTTTTCCTTGAAAAAAATGTATTCATGCCTTGAAATTGTTTGAATGTAACTCGACACCCTTACCTCATTTAGTATGCGCGGTTCTATGAATATGCAAATGAGCCCCGCCTCCACTCACTCACTCAGCTCAGAGATCCACTGGTTGACGATCACACGTTGATCTGATTGGTTACAAGGTCGTTTGTGACGTCAGAAACACCAGCGATTTCAAACCGTGTGTTTGAGACTGTCTTTGGTTCACTGCAGATTTAAGGAGAAAATACTTGATATGATTGTTGACTTATGAATTTACACATGGTGTGTCTTAAAGCATATTAAAAACACCACATACACATATAAACAACATTAAAAACTTGATTTTCACCACAGGGGGACTTTAAAACACTAGCTATAGAGGAGACCGGGGCTAGTTGTCACACGGTAACACCTAACTTAAAACCTTCATATACTGTAAAATGCATTATAAAAGTATTTTGTAATGCGTTGTATAATCTTTTAAATAATACATTATAATACTTATCTATTCATTGTTACACCTTTAGTATAATGCATTAAAACACAGGAGAAATATTATAACGCATTTATTATAATGTCATTATAATGCATAATAATATTATAATACACGTAACTTTGGTTACAATTATTTATGAAAAGATATTGTGCATTATAACGGACATTATGAATACCTGCACTTATATGATCAGTGAGTTATGACAATAGGTTTTTACATTGCTTTTGAGTTAAGCAATTTTCAACTTTTTTTTATGTTATACAAGATTCAACTATTTTTTAAAAGTTAATGTCATTTTAGCTGAAATTACTTAAAGATCCAAGTTGATTGTATTTAAAAATTTAAAGCAGAAACTAAAATAAAGGCTTTATTTCATAAATCATCAGTTATTTAATTCAATTCATTAGTTTTAATATCTGTTGACCGAAACAATGATTTGATATTTTGCATGTACCTTTTAAGTTTGCTTTGCGTTTTCCAAAAATCTACATTTAAATTGGCTTTCTAATGGCATGTTTCCACTGTGACAACATGCCCCACTACAGCGGCATCGTGTCACAAAAGGTCAGTGTGTCTTAAATGAATCGTATCTCTTTCTCGTGGACAATAACGGTAGAAATTATGACAAGTTTTAGGCTCGTATCATAAAGAGAGCAGCATCTGTGTTTATGAATCATAAGGCGCTCAGTGTTTTTATTAACAGCTCCATAATTACACAGTTTGAATTCAGATTTAAGCAAACCCATTGTGCTCATGCTATTCTAAGATTGTCGCCCCAAAAGCGAGCAGCGTGGTGTCTTTGAGAAGCTTTGCCGTAAGTGTAAAGAACAGGCAAACCCGACCCGAGGGAATGATTTCAGACGACCAGTTAGAGACTGATCAGATCTTCTCTCTTGAGCTTTTTGTGTGTAGAGATGAAGCAGAACTGATGTCTAACACACACTGCGTGATGGAAAGACGTGTCTGGATGAAGGGCAGAGCTTTGATTTCCTGTCTTTTATCATTGTCTGACTGATTCATGGCTGTTTTTCTGCTGATTCAGCGCTGGGGTTCATTGGGCCGCTGACAGATGCTTTAAAAAAACACCCTGTTTAAATGCGTAACACACTGAGTAATAGCGCTCGTGAATGTGCGGTTGCATCTTTCAGACGGCTTTGACTGGTGTATTGTTTCAAAATGTAATGATTGTTCATGTCACAGTGCATTATCCAGACATCTTCATCTTCTCAAATGCATCTCGACTAGATCTGGCTCTGGGTTCAATGCAAGTTCAGCTCTAAAGCATTTGCAATGGAAGTATACAGTTTCCTAAGACTTAAGTGTTCACATTAAACTAGTATAGAAATAGTGATCTTATACATTTTTGACCTCAAACCTGATCAAATGGCGGTAAAGCCAGTTAATTTCACAGTATGCACAAGGATACACACTGTAAGAATGATTTTTAGAGTAAGCAAATATTATTAAAATACGTTTTACAAGGAAACACTATTTTAGTTTTTCTACTTCAATTCAATGTGTTACTTGACAATAAGGTTCCATTTGTTAACATTATTTAACATGAACTAACAATGGAAAATACTTCTAATCTAAAGCATTAATTAATCTTAGTTATTTCTACATTTACTAATACATTATTACAATCAATAGTTGTATCAGTTAATATTATTTGATAGACCTGAGCTGACAATGACCGGCTGTATTTTTATTAACGAACGTTAGCAAAGACTAATAAATACTGTAACAAATGTAGTGCTCATTGTTAAACGTACAATATTAAACTTGCTCAAACATTAACAGAATAGATATGATAAGTCAATACATCATCTTGTCTTACCCTGATTTACTATGATAATCCTATTGTAAGAGTTTATATTTTAAGCCCTGAAAGGTGATACCGCCACCTAGTGTTCCATATATATAAGGTTTTTTGCAAAAACGTTATAACTTTTGAAAACATTGTTCATATTCTTTATGTCATTATATTCCTTGGCTTATGCCGATTCCGACAATATCTCATTTGTCATTTTCCAACAATGTGACTGTCCGCCATATTGGAGGAAATGAAAAACATTTTTTTTTTCGCTACTCCTCCTTCACATTTTGCTCAATTTAGTCCAAAATGTGATCAGATGATCTTTGGACCAAGCTGCATAGAAATGACTGAACAGATTTTTGATATTCGCTACCATTCCCGAGATATTAGTCTTCAAATTCGACCTTGCCTGTATTTGTAGCCTTATGCTAGTTAGCTTAGCATGCTAATACTTTTTGAGTAGACTCGCTTCCTTGGTCAAAATCGAGGGTCTGTCCAAATAAACTTCCCTTACCCACTTGAAGTTAAACACACTTCAAAATGGCAGCAGGGATTCTTCCGATGGGAAGTGCTTAGGGAAGTTCACGAGTGTATGTCTAAAAGTGGAGTTAAAGGGATACTCCACTTTTTTTGGAAATAGGCTCATTTTACAACTCCCCCAGAGTTAAACTGTTGAGTTTTACCGTTTTTGAATCCATTCAGCCGATCTCCGGTTCTGGCGGTACCACTTTTAGCATAGCTTAGCATACATCATTGAAGTGGACAAGACCATTAGCATTTCTCAAAAAAAATGAGTGCAACCATGAGGGCAGCAGGCGTAATGATATGACGCAGTGCCTGAAAATAGTCCCCAGCTCAGTAACTTCCAACGTGCCCGGGACTGAGTGCCTGCGCCTGCTGCACTCATGGTACGGCAGTAAAGTTTCTTGATTATTACGCAGGAATGAGAGTATAGTTCCTAGCCATATCCGCCTAGAAAATCGCAACTTTACATTTTCCGTCGGTCTTAGTGCACGATGTAACTACAGAAGAGTCAAGTTTTAAATAGGAAAAATATCGAAACTCTTTGGTCATTTTTTTTTTTTGAGAAATGCTAATGGTCTTGTCCACTTCAATGATGTATGCTAAGCTATGCTAAAAGTGGTACCGCCAGAACCGGAGATCGGATGGATGGATTCAAAAACGGTAAAACTCAACAGTTTAACTCTGGGGGAGTTGTAAAATGAGCCTATTTCCAAAAAAAGTGGAGTATCCCTTTAAAAGCAGCGAAACTGCATACATGCGTCACTCGCCAGTGTGTGTCTCGTCATATCCGTAAATATAGAAAAGTTGCTCCGGCTGCTTTGACACGTGTCTGGTGTGGGAGTGGCAGAGGTTAGATGAGTGTGTGTGTGTTAAATCTCCATCCTCCAGAGAATCACCAGTTTTAAACAAACACCGAACAGAGGAGAGTCTGCTGGAGAAAAGAGAACAACACAGAGCTCGTAATAAAACAATAATCAACATTAACTCGGCATATGCATCCAGGGCTGGACTGGTAATCTGGCATACCGGGCAAATGCCCGGTGGGCCGACGTACTTTTTGGGCCGATACATCTCATACTTTTTTTTTAGCGGCCCATAAAACTCGTACATCGGCGGCCCACTGGTTTTGTTTTGTTTAATTGACGGCGCTAGGTTAGTGCCGGTGTAATGCATTGGTCAAAAAAAAAGTAAGCGTCAGTTTTTTTTTTCCACTGACGGACCGGCCCATTAAACGCGTAGATCAGCGGCCCATTGGTTGCTTTCTTGATTGACACGGGGCTGGCCCAATCACCAGTCCTTCCAGAAAAACGCGGAGTTTTTTTGTGATTGTTGCGGGCAAAAATCCTTGATTACGCGGCCCGTTTTCTTTAAAAATGCGATGGAATATGCGGGATATTTATGCAATTTTTTGCGATGAAATTGCGGGAACTTGCAAAAATTGCGGGAACTTGCAAAAACTGCGGTTTGATGAAAAAGAGAAAAAAAAAAAGTGATTCCCCCAACACCCTGTTCTCACTAGGCTACTACCTTATTGTAAAGAGTCCTTTCTTATTACTTCCTACGATAAGCAAGCATACTACATCACAGAAAGTGCTGGAAATATTTAATTTCTCATCTTGTTTTATTTCAGACTGTAACGAGTGGAAATAAGGTGTGGCCCCTTTAAGAGCTGCGCGCTCCCTGTTGAACGGTCTGCAGTATTATACTGTATGCGCGCCTCGAACACCCCATGTGTGCGGGTCATTTCTGTTTGATGCTACTTCTTTTATCTTATTTTGTAAGTAGCGATGTGGACGGTAGAACATGTGACAGACAGTTATACGAGTTCGATTAGGGAATAAAGTGCTAGTTGTGAGATGCCAATCGCCTCTGTGAGTCTGTCTGGCCTCTGCAATAACTTCAGCTGTGAGCTATCCCTATTTTTCTTCCCGACACAACGCGTTACAAGACCTTAATAAACACATCAAACTTACAAAACATTGAGGAGTCAAACAAGTTCTGTAGCTTTACTAGAGGAATATGCTACAAAAAAAAAATGAGTAGTAAAAATGAATAAATGAAATATTTAAAAATAAAGTGTGCTCCTGTTTTACAGCTTTTCGATGATGTTCACGTCGTGTAATTACGTCAATTCATAACGTTTCCATGGCAACAGAGGGAAACGGCTGCTCTTGTGTGAAGCAAACGCAACATTTTCCAACTTTCTGCTAAGATATATGTGACTTTTTTGCGACGAAAAATGCGGGGATTATGAAATCATGCAAGCCCCGAATATTTTGCGCGGAAATCAGCAATTTATGCGGCGAAATTGCGGAGTATTTGAAAAAATGCGACCCCCGCATAAATATGCAGACTTTGGCTGATTATGCATTGAATTCAGCGATCGCATAATCGCGTTTTTCTGGAGGGACTGAATCACATCTTTAAACACCTCCCCCTTTGGGCTTTGAGTGAGCGTGCAGTGTCAAGTGTGTATCTGTCAAAATAGTCTGAGAGATGGAGACAGGGTTTCTGCAGGGTTTAGTCAGTCAAATTTAAGACTTTTTAAGACCTTTTTATGACCATTATGATTTAAATTTATGACCTACACGAATTACGAAAAATAACTTCCTTTCAAAAGTCTTTTTTTTATTGACTTTCATTAAAAGTAATAAGTTTCATTATTTAAAGGTTCCATTTTCTTAAGAGTAACAAACTGAAGGCTCCCTTTTCCTAAGTCTCAATAACACAGAAACAACACTTAACAATTATCACGATAATATATTAGTCAATATCGATAATTATCACGATAAATGTCAAATCTTTATTTCTTTCAAGTTTAAAGGCAAATTTTCTTCTCCTAACTGAAAGTTGTAGAAACCAGAGCGTTAATTGTGGTTTTAAACTACTCTTTATTGTCAGAACATATCATGACAAACACTTGCCAAACAGGTAAACATTTCACAAATCTGAGGTAGAACATTCAAACATGTGTAATTTTTCCTTAACAAAATTGATATCTTTATTGGAAAATTAATTTCTTAGTTTCTACATGTGCTAATGGGGGATATTGTTTCGAGTCTTGAAACAGTTTGTGTTGCCTGACTTTGATGGCACGTTTCTTCATGAAATGTATGAAGTATAGCCTAAATACATTAAATACTGTAATTATATTCCATTAGTCCTTTAATACATTGTCTATATTAATAATATAATACACTTCAATATGTATATCCCACATTTCATGGTGCAGTTAATATACTAGGCTAACGTTATTGTAAATCCATGGTAATTATGGGAATTTGTAGACGGAAAAGCTTCCGACTGTCTCGTTGCGCAGTGTTTCTCCTGTTCGTCAGCGCCGTTTCATCTGCCTTTAAACTGGTTTAAATCACTGAGACATTTGTGCTCTTCGCTGAATTCAAGCGCTTCTCACTGGATCTCGTGAGCGAGACCGATTAGAGTAAACCAGAACGCGTCTGCTCTAGTGAGCTCGCGCTGCCGTTTGGACTTTGAGCCGAGCGCATAAACAGTCCGGGAGGCGCGCGCGGTTCAAATGAGTTTCGTTATAGAGAAAAAATTATATCGCGATAATGAATGAATGAGCATATCTATTTAAGACGTGGCTAAATGTAATTTATGACCTTGTATGGAAAATCCGGACGTTTTTATGACTTTTTATGGCCTAAAATTCTTATAATTAAATTTAAGACGTTTTATGACTTTTTATGACTCCGCGGAAACCCTGTGGAGAAGAAACGTAAGGAATGTGCAGAGAAATAGCGTGTAATAGAAATAGCAGACGCTGTAAAATGTGTCAAAATATGTTTTCTGCAGCAACAGGACCAGCTGCAGAAAACATCCAGTGGCTGATGAGGAGGATAGTAAAGGATCAGGAGAGAGATGAGAAAGTGTAGAGTCCGCGGTAAGCAGAACTACTTTCAAAACACTTTGGCTATGAGTGTAGGAACCCATAACCCAGTTACGCATTATTTCCACATCTGCATAGTTTACGATTACAGAAATTTACTAGAAGTTTAATGAGACGCGTTTTTTATCCATGTTTTCCGCCAAAATAAAAGCTTGATGCAGTTTCCGTCAAAATAAAAGATCATGTGCTTATCTCTTTCAAGTTTAGAAATTAGTACAAAACTAATTATGAAAGTTTTATTTATTTTTCAGTGCATTTGTTTTACAATATATGGCTATTAGGCTACTGTCATGAGATTAATGTTATAACTATTATGTAGTAGTAGTGTAATATAGACAGACACTGTTACTAAAATAGGTTTAATTTTTTCTTTGTTATATTTGCACACTGAATATGGGTTGGAGCTTTTTAATTTTGAACCCTCAAACTGCACCAGATTGATGAATTTAACATTAAAATGCACAAAATTTTCTTATGGGGAGCATGCCCCCGAAACCCCCTAGAAGGACAGAGGTCCGCCCACCACAGTTTTACCAAAATTCCTGTGAGAAACACTTGTATTTCTATGCCAATGCAGATTATAGCTTGTTTTTTGGATGCATCACTGTGGAGTATAGTTCAATTGTATTAATAAAGTAAAAATTTTTACTTATTTCATCTGTTAACTCTCACTCGTTTATACTCACTCATTACATGGCATTAGTGGTTTTAATGAATAGGAGTTGAACAAAAACATATTCAAGGGCGTGCAAAGATGGGTGGTGTTTATTATCATATGTTGTGGGCCAGTCTGGACCAAAATGCCAGGGCCGATTTTCTGTCCCAGTCCAGCCCTGTATGTATCCCTATTATAGTTCATCATAAAGCGTTATCTATTGTGAAGGGTTATATACGCACAACCAATACAAGGTTCTTTTGCTAAATGTATACTGTCTTTTTGTTTTAATGGCCAAAAGTTACATAGTTTACCTTTAGCTAATACATAGGACCTTATTTTAAAGTGTCGATTAGTCATTCCTATGTGTAAAATAGTTTCAAAGGAAATCCTACACCGATTTTTTTTGCAGTGTAGAGGCTGTTTACATTTAGCAAACCAACAAGGTCTCGGATAACTGGAGAGAGCGATCTGTTTCTCATTCATCTAAATGTCAGTGTCTCGGCCGGTGCATGAGCCCTCAGAAGTGTGTGCAACCAAGTAGGTAAGGTAACCGTAAGTTCACGCACCTCCTTAAGAAGAACAATACATACACTTGAAAATAAATACAGTTTTTACTGAATAATTAATGCAAGTGCTTTAACAAAAATGCAAGTGCTTTAACAAAAAGGCTTTACATTTCTGCTTTTATAAAACCCTCGGGAGCACTGGCTCTATGCCTTACTGTAACTGTGATTTTTGCTTCTTTTCTCTTTTTTTTTTATTACTTGTAACTCGTGTTGAACCCGGAAGATTCCTTTCATCTGTGATGCTCACTAAGCTTCTCTGCTGTTTCCACCTCAGCTTTGTAGACCTGCAGAGACAGAGACGTACAGTCACAGACTCAGTCTGCTGTGTGGAGATCCCTGTAGTTTTACAGTACGTGCGCTCACACACATCGACACTCACACAGCCTCAACTCCAGCACTCGTACTAGCGCTTCAGCAGCCGGAAGGAAGCCCTGGGAGAGTTTAGCTGTGTTTGAGAGGCAGAAAAACACACTTCATTTTGCAACAACACACAAGGGTTACAGTACATGAAAAATTACAGCAACTGGTACATACAGTAATGTCCAAAAGTGATGCCCAGCCTAGGAGAATTAACATCTTCAACCTTTATTTGAATATTATTAAACATTTTGTAAGCATATTGTGTGGTTGTGTTTGGAGTCATTTGTTTTATTTGTGATAATAACACAACGAAACATGACAAAATTTGCAGACATCATTTTTATCCAGGCTGTCATGCAAAGAAATTATGAGCACATGCAGAACCAACAAAATATTAAAAACTGATTATTATGTACTCTTTTTCCTGTAAGCTTGCATTTTATTGCATAGTAAAATAAAATCTGTAACTAATAATTTTGTCAGACAAATACCTAACCAAGTTTAGTGTTTTGTTGTTCTGTCATATTTAAACTATTGAAAAATATATAAATTATTTTCTACGGAAGCGTATTGCATTCACTTGAGGAAAAAAAATCTACAGGTACTCTGAATTAACGAGTTAATACCTCCGAATTATGAGATACGTTTTTCTTGAAAAACATTTTTTCACTCTGTTTTTATGAATTACTCATAATTTTGAGATAATTAAGTCATTAATTCAGAAAAACTGAGCAAAAATTTTTTTTTCATGAAAAATTATCTTGTAATTCTGAGATAATTTACTCGTTAATTCAGAAAAACAGAGCAAAAACTTTTTTTCATGAAAAATTATCTCGTAATTCTGAGATAATTAACTCGTTAATTCAGAAAAACAGAGTAGATTTTTTTCCTCAAGTGAATGCAATACGCTTCCGTAATTTTCTGCATATTTTAATATTATTTAATTGACCTGAGCTAACATGAACTAATGATTAACAGTTGTATATTTATTAACTAATGTTAACAAAGACTAATAAATAGTCTGTAACAAATGTATTGCTCCTTGTTAGTTAAAGTTAATTATTTCATTAAGAGTACCTGAAAATCATACTTAAGTAAAAGTACAGATTCCTTACAGCGAAAACGATTACAAGTTACAAATCACCCATTCCAATAAAACTCTTCGAGTATCTTCGAGATTTTAAGAGTACTGATGTATTTTACTGAATGTATAGGCTCAAAGATGCACTCGACACCTCAGAGACATGCCAGTGAAAAACAAGAAAAGGTTGATTTGTAAGACAGCAATCACGTTTATTTTATAAAAACAAAATGAAACTGAACGCTTCAGAATTGCAATGACACAACAGCCTCTTACACGTCTAGAAACACTCAAGTCTCATTTAAAGTCCCCCTGTAGTCAATCATTTAAAATGTGATCACCAAAGTTACATATGTTTTTTTCCTTGAAAATAATTTCTTCATGCCTTAAAATAGCTTGAATGTAACTCGACACCCTTGCCTCATTTAGTATGCGCCGCGGTCTTATGAATATGTAAATGAGCCCCGCCTCCACTCACTCACTCAGCTCAGAGATCCACTGGTTGACGATCACACGTTGATCTGATTGGTTACAAGGTCGTTTGTGACGAAACACCAGCGATTTCAAACCGTGTTTTTGAGACTGTCTTTGGTTCACTGCAGTTTTAAGCAGAAAATACTCAGCAATGCTGTCGACTTATGAACTTACACATGGTGTGTCTTAAAGCGTATTAAAAACACCACATACACATACGTATAAACAACATTTTCACCACACCACACCTAACATTTTATGCTCAAGTGCTCAAATAGTGCATAAGTAAACCAATATCCTTCAAAAAGGTCTCTTCAATATAACAGATGTTAAGTTAAATAGTCAAAGCGTACTTGCATGCACTGGATGTGCTGGTTTCAGCCTCATCACTGCCTCCTCATCTCATAAATGAAACACCTACGATTCACAACTCCCTGCCCAGTTGCTTTGTTGACCAGTTTGGGTGAGCAAGAGCACAACGCACAAGATATAGTACCTCCAATGCCCTGTAGATGGCGATATCACTTCCTTTGTAGCAGAAATAAACTGCTGCAGAAAAAGTGCAAAACATAACCAGTAATGCACATGTTTTGGAGTAAAGAGTGCATATACTTATTCAAATGTAGTCAAGTAGAGATTAAAAGTGGTTAATATCCTTGATACTCAGTCAAACTACAAAGTAGCCAAAAAGAAACTAATTACATTTATTTAAATACTTTACACCACTGGCATTAGCTAATGTTATGGAACCTTATTAAAGTGTTACAAATATAATAGTTTTTTCAAGTATGCAAATCCATGCACTTTTACCTCAGTGGAAAATTTACCATAATTGTTTTAAGACATGGAATATTTCTTGCATGAAGCCGCTAAAATGAAAATACTAAGGGGGCAAAATCATGTTTTTTTTATTATTATTTTAGATTTAGACCGGTTTCACAAAGATAGGCTCAGATATAGTAGATAGTCAGACTTCAGATAGACATCTAAATCAGACCGTTGCACAAAGCACTTAAGACTCTGACTATCTTAAGTTGGACTACACTGCAATGCATTCTGGGTAAACTAAGACACTTTTCAAAACAAAAAACATGGCGGATCGAGTAAACGCATTCAACCGCTCAGTGCAGTTTACCCCAGCGGGAAATCTGTGTGTGTTGGAGGAATGTAACAGTCACAAGGACATTTTACTTGGGAAATTTTGCGGAGAATGTAGTAACAAGAAGAAATGTTTAATTTGGAAAGGGCCATTTTCCCTTTTCTTTTGGCTGTTTGTAATGCAACTGATTGTTATTGCTGGTTGCCAAGGCAACTAACTCTAAGTTAGTCTGGGGGTAAAGTATGGTGCACATTTTTTTTGGTCTAAATTAAGTCAGTCTTTGTTTTTGAGAAACAGTCTAACTTGCATTAGACTAGTCTATGAGCAAATTTTAGACTTGTCTAACACTATAGACCGGTCTAATATAGCTTTGTGAAACCAGCCCGAAATAAACAGCTTCAAAAGCAGCATAAAGACAAATGCCCAGCACAGATGCCTTCATGTCCACACACGCATTATTTAGCATGTAGTAATCCTGTGGAGGCCATTCACTATTAGACAGGTCTACACTCCACTTCTCTGCCACAGTACATTCACATCACACTGAATGAGGCGTCCCTCCAGCGAGCCAATGATGGAAATTGCTATTTCAGAACGGCTTAAGGCTGCGCTTATGTGCCGCCTTTTGTTGTGCGGGACATTCGTGCACCATTAAGAGTCAAAAGCAGCCCCTTTCCTGGCATATATTTAGTTATTTACGACAGATTCAATTCATTTCGCCTCTTTAGAGCAGCGGGAATGTTGCTGAAAAGTGGAAGTGGTTTGTAAACCAGCGCCAGGGCTTTCAAAAGGCCTCAGATGGCTGTAATAAGTATAAGTGCACGTATTTAAGCACAATATTACTGGGTTTCTTTGTTGTTGCTATACTTAGAGGTTTCCTTTTATTGAATAAAAAAACAGAAAATGATTTAATATGGTCTGGCAAGATACATTTTTTTTTTTTTTTTCAATTTCTATGCAATGCAAGTAGCGCTTGCATGTCAAAAGTTCGTCTTGTTTAGCCACCATGAACTCGGGACATTAAATCAGGTCTAATCCTGATGTTTTAATTGACATGGAACCAAATAGGGAATCAGACTGACACATTTACTAAAATGACCTACTTACCATTAATCTGAAAAGTAGGTCTGATATGGATATTTACGTATGGATGACTGCACACTTGTACCGCGTTCTGCACTTTCTGTGAATAAAGCACAAATGATTAGTGCAAGGATGAGCCTAAACTTCAGAAAATGATCATCATCAACCTCAAGAGGTCAAATGTTATAAATATTAAATGCCTTTTATTTTGTTCTGTATGAGGTTTGCAGTTTTTGCATACTTGTCATCAATTTGGGGCACGTCTGAATACAGTTGGGGTTTTTTTATGGATAAATGCATATATCTTGCAAATTAAAGAAAAGAAACTTACAGTAAATCCCGAGTTTGATGAACACCAATGAAAAAGGGAAGATTTTTTACAGCATGATAATTTTAAGGAGGAATTTTTCATGTTTTGTAGCAGGTAAAAATCCTGTTGAAATAAGGTTGCACATAAAAATTGAGGCTCTGTTAAACATTGTTATTGCTGAGTAAAATAGGTTAATTATATATATATATATATATATATATATATATATATATATATATATATATATACACACACTAACATCGTTTAACAGTGCCCCATTTATTGCATGCAAACTTGTTTCTACAGGATGTTTACCTACTACAAAACAACATTCCTCCTTAAAATAATTTATAATATATACATAATATACATTATGACAGTGAACAGCATCAATTCAACATACCTCTGAGGTGAAACATGCCAAAATATCTGTTCATGCAAATTAGGTTAGGTTAATTTAATGTAAGATGGTATCAAACACCCTAAAGCGCTGCACATCTCTGACAGAAGTGTCCGTTTCTGAATCACGTCTGCTAATTTCATTTAAAGAGTGTCAATCAGTGACACGCTTTCTCTCTTTCCTTGAAGCCTCCGAGAATCCCTCCCGAGTCTCCCTCCACCCAGCAACGTCTCAGATGTTTATTTATTTCTGAGTCATACTTATTCATAATTCAGAGCGGCACACGACTGACACAGTTTTGCAGGGGAGTAACAATCTGACTAAGGTACTCTGGCTTCTGCGAACGACCCGTGACAAGCTTTTTCACACTCTTCAAGCCGAACGGCTGTTTCTCACAGGAATGCATTAGAGCTGGAAACCTTTTTTCATATGACGTGCCGTTTTTTAGCCACTCTCGGCTCTGCTTAACACATATAACCATGTTTAAATCCATTCTGCAGATTTTTATAGGCTAAAGCTGCATAATTCAAATGGAACATTATTAGTGGCCATTTTTAAATGCTCTAGAGTTCAGCAACTCTAAAATTACTGATTTCATCTATATATATATAGTGCATTCCGTTTTATTCACATACATACAATATACCTACGTACGTAAAGCAATGCAATCTGAGCTTCGTGATTGTTTATACTGTCTCAGAATGTAACTATATTATCACCCAGCTCTAATCTGCTAATTGGGATTATAAAGCAGGAAGATGTTACGATTTTGATTTCATGGTGACTAGTTCAGTTTGCTTCACATTACACACAAAATGCTGGGTTGTTTGGGTCAAATATGGACAAACCTAGCCGTTGGTTTAATGTTTATATTAAAATTATTAACCCAACGGTTGGGTTGGTTCTTATTTGACCCAAATTTGGTTTAAAACAACCCAGCATTTTTTTAGAGTGTAAGTTTGGTTGGCACTAGCAAAATGAACGGCCTTCAGCTCTCAGTGGAAAGTGGACACTATAAAAAATGCTTGGTTTTTTCAACCCAATTTTGGGTCAGATATGGACAAACCCAAATGTTGGGTTAAAAATGTAATTAGAAAATGTAACCCAATAGCTGGGTTTGTCCATATCTGACCCAAAATTGGGTTGAGACAACAAAGCATTTTTTTTAGAGTGTACCTGAAGTGAATTAGAACAGGAGTAAAACGAACGGCCTTCGGCTCTAGGTGGAGTAAGTGAAACAGATTGTCACAGTTGCAATGGCGTCTGAGAACATGGAGGTGGAAAGTGGAAGTGTACACTCTAAAAAATGCTGGGTTGTTTCAACCCAATTTTGGGTCAGATATGGACAAACCCAAATGTTGGGTTAAAAATGTAATTAGAAAATGTAACCCAATGGCTGGGTTTGTGCATATTTGACCCAAAGTTGGGTTGAAACAACCCAGCATTTTTTGTAGACCTGAAGTGAATTAGAACAGGAGTAAAACGAACGGCCTTCAGCTCTCGGTGGAGTAAGTGAAACAGATTGTCACAGTTGTAATGGCGTCTGAGAACACGGAGGTGGATTAGGCTGCAGGTTTTGGACTCGCTCCTCGTCTCCTCCTGTGCCGTCCTCCTCCCATTGGCTGATCCTGCTCTCCTCATACTGTCCGGCAACTCGCTCCCACGAAGTCCATCTGCAGACGGGCCTGTGTCTGAACACACACTCCCTTTCTGTTTCCTCTCAGCGCTGTTGGCTGAAGGAGCATCGGGGTCGTGCTTATGTAATACTCACGTTAAGTTGAGCTCGAGGCGGCTTTTACGGAGAGCTCGACTCTTTGGCGGGAGGAGTACGGATGTGATCTCTTTACTTTCGGAGAGTAAAGAGATTAATGGGGAATTTTAGGTGTTGTCTGATGTTTCTCCTAGGGGAAAGAAACTGAAATCTCACATGTTACTCAACAATGTCTGCGCTGCTCGGATTTGACAAGATACCAATGTCTGCGATCAAAGGTTAATTTAAAATCAAATGTTTCTAATCAATGAATCCAAAGATCAAATAATCTGAACTTAACTTAAAAACAAATTGAGGAAACCCGATGCCTTAAAATTGTTAAGTAAATAAACTTAAATAGTTTTAAGGCAACGGGTTTATTTTTTTTTTTTAAGTAAGTGAACTGAACACGTTTTACACTAATATGCTAATTTTAGTTTTCACAAAACTTTGAGAAATATCTGAGATAAAGTTAATATTTTTACTAAACATGTCTGAGAACTGCATTAAGCCTCTTAAGCTTTGAAAGAGCAACATGTGAGCAAAAAAATGTCATTTTGGGAGCGCAGGATGACACAAAGGTATGAATAATCACAAACGAGATCTCTTTAATATCTCAACTGTTTCTCCTAGACATCAATGAGATTAAATGGAGATTACATTGAGTTTCCAGTTTCTCACAGAAATCTCACATCACTCCTCGAGATCTCAACAATGTCTCGAACTGTGCTCAGATTTGACAAGATACCAAAGTCTGCAAGGAAAAGTCATGTGTGTCTATTTGTATTTTGCTCAAAGAGTTTTAGGAGAAACATCTGGGATAAAGTTGATAATTAAAACATGTCTGAAAACTCAATTTAGTCTTTTGAGATATGAAAAAACAACCTGTGAGCAATGACATTTTCCTCTAGGAGACACGGAAGAAAGAAAAATACATCTCAAGTAATTAAGGATTAAATAGTGATCAAATTTAGTCTCCTAATTCTCAGATGTTTCTCCTGAGGAAAAAGGCCCCAGTAATCTCACATATATCCACAATCATCTCAAAACCGTCTCAAATGATTCGATTTTCTGCAATCAAAAGACAGAGTTCAAAATTAACTCAAATATTTCTCATCAGTCCATTCTACTCGCATTCATTTAAAGCTTTCTTGTGTGCTCACAGGTTGCTCATTCAATTCTCAAGAGACATAATGGAGTTTTATTCAAGTATCAACTTTGTCTCAGATGTTTCTCACAAGAACAACTTTAGCAATGCCGAATTCAAGGAGATAATCATGAAGAAAATCTCTTTAATATCTCAGCTGTGTCTCCTAGAGTTTAAATGGAGAAAAACCGAGTCTTCTGCTTATGTGTTTCCTTAGGAAAAAAGATCCCAGTAATTTTAATGATCTCAAGACTGTCTCAAACGGTGCTCAGATTTGCCACAAGTCTGCAATCAAAAGTCAGAGATCTCAATATGATTGAGATCTTCAAAGTCCATGCTATTCCCGTTCATTTTTAAAGCGTGTTACTTTGCTCAGGAGACATAGGCTGAATCCGAAATCGCCCCCTATTCCCCCAAATAGGGCATGATTTTAGGGAACAGCCATTTGTAGTCCGAAACCATAGTGGAGTTTATTTAGTGCACTAATTTTATCTCACATTGCTGCGCAATAACGAGTTTACATCTTCTCAACGAAAACGTGCAATTCTAAGGACAAAGTGTCACAATTATGATTTATATCACAGTTGTGAGTTAAAAAGTCCGGATTGGGAGATATAAACTTGCAATTGCCAGAAGAAAAGTCTATAAAAATCTTACAGTTTTCAATGTTATAGGTTTAAATGTTATTTCATGTCGTCACTATAGGGCTAAAACATTATGCTCCCTATGAACTGCATATGTGATCTATTGTTTACATCAAATTTATGCTTTAATAGCAGGTTTCATCAGTCCAGTCTGTCCGTTTAATCAAAATCGAATACTTACATACTGTATAATATTATTAAAAAAAAAACATTACGCCAACAAAGTAGTGTGTCTGAATACGTTGAGTTCTTTTTTGCTGGTTATTGCACTTAAACAGTCAAATACACACATGATAATGTCAAAATGCAGATCTTGGCGAGTGTACATTATGTTTTAAGTGAATGTAAACAGTTGAGAAAGAAATTAAAATGTAGTAACTACTTACTATCTGATATCTATTTTTTTGCATTCTGATTCTAACATCCAAACGCACAAGATGATATTTGTTTCCTTATTCCGTGGATCTCGCCTGTTTTCCTCCACTTGTTACCACAGGTTTTCTGCCAACACAATGTGCGTAACAGCTTCAAACATGTTTTATTCGAGCATCAACTCAAATGTTCTCAGAGGTTTCTTCTTAAATACAGCACAACATCACCAACTTGAGTCTGTACTGTTTTTCATTTAAAGTCAATAATTTTATCCCTTAAACTAATTTTTGATCACCAAAATGACATTTAAATGTTTTTTTTCCTTGAAAAAAATGTCTTCATGCTTTAAAATAGCTTGAATGTAACTCGACACCCTTGCCTCATTTAGTATACGCGATTCTATGAATATGCAAATGAGCCCCGCCTCCACTCACTCACTCAGCTCAGAGATCCACTGGTTGACGATCACACGTTGATCTGATTGGTTACAAGGTCGTTTGTGACGTCAGAAACACCAGCGATTTCAAACCGTGTTTTTGAGACTGTCTTTGGTTCACTGCAGTTTTAAGGAGAAAATACTCCTGACTCATTGACTTGCTTATAGTTTGTCTTAAAGCATATTAAAAACACCACATAGACATATAAACAACATAAAAAGCTTGATTTTTACCACAAGGGGACTTTAAAGTTAACAAAACTGAGCACTCGTATGAGTCCTGAGCTTTGAATGAGCAAACTCTGGGCAATAGCGTCCTCTTCTATCCTAAGCATGACTGCATTAGTTAATCTGATCAGATTGATTTGGGTTCTGAAACGTTTAACTCGAGCTCTGTTTATACACTCATCTTCTGCAGAGAGAAACAAGAGTGCACTTTGTTTGTGCGAGTGTCGATGTCTCTCAGCGTGACGCTAGCGTTAGTGTTTGCTGGAAGGTGAGCGTCACACTGCGCCACACCTGTTCCTGTGTCTGCTGCTCCTCAGTTACGCTTCACACACACACACACACACACACACGACAGTCACTACATCCATCCGCATTCGTCACACGCTGTCCTGTACATCCAGGACAGCAGAATACCACACACACATTACTCAGTACAACACCGTCCCATTGTAAACAATAGCACACTAGACGCACATTAGATGCTCACATCCAAAACACAGTGAGCTGAGAAAAAACAGATTAAACCAGTCTAAACTGGATTTCCGGATGAACACTGTAAAGTTTTATTGAAGTGCACAAAAAATACTATCTCAGTCTTTCTAACAATGTCTAATTCTTAACAATGTTTAATTCACTGCTACTTGCTGTTTTCTTTGTGAAATTTACTTTAAGTGGAAATTGTTTCAAAAGACATTGTTCTTTCAGTGTATGTTTCTAAATAATGCCACACTACTCTAATAAGCATAAATATAGACAGCACACGTAGTAGATCTCGGGTATTTTTAATGAGATTGAGCAGTACTAGGGCAGTAAATGATTGGTAAGTATATTTATAATACTATATAATATACTATAATATTCTTCAAAGATTTCTCCTACATTTTGGATCCATCGTAAAGCCAATCCCATAATGTGATATCCTCTTTTGGAATAGACTTTGCATTCCTCAAAGGGATAGTTCACCCCAAAATGAAAATTGTGTCAGTAATTACTCGCCCTCATGTTGTTCCCCGAAATTGACGCGCGTAAAAAAAAAAGTTTGAAGCGAAATTTACGCGCGCGTCAGAGGCGAGATCCGATGAAACTCTGGAGGCGAAACCTGTTGACGGCCATCTTTTTACAAGATGGCTGATGTTGATCGAGCATTCGTGGAGAGAGTCACCGCTCTGTATTTGCTCTGGAGAGCAGAACAACGGCGTATGGGTCGTCGTCGCCGTATTTGGGTCCACGAGACCCTCCGGAGGCGTTCCCAGTTCGGCGAGTTTCACATTTGCTCGCTCCAGGAGCTGCGCCTGGATGACGGCCGATGTCAGCGGTACTTCCGCCTGTCCCGCGCCCAGCTTGATGACTGTTGTCCCGCATCGGAGCGAGGATCACCCTCGCCCTCATCCACCTAATCTGTCATTTATTTTTGTTTTGATGATAAATAGAGCCGGCCTCCAAAAGTTATTAACTATGATTTTTTTCTCTCTTACGTCCAGACACGAACTTATGCACATATATGTTGGTTGTCTTTACATCATAATATTTCATATAATCTAGATATGGAATAAATAACATTCAATACAAAATGAACATGTCTCGTATATTGAAATAAAGTTTTAAGTGATAAAATATTTGCTTTGTTGTGCATTAGAACCACACGCAGGCATTTAGTCATATTACAAAATAATTTATTGAGGCATCCAGACACTGCACCACGTGACAGCAGCAAGCAGCTAAGCTCCTGATTGGTTAACGCGGCGCGAATTGACGCCAAAGTTCAGATTTTTTAACTCGGGCGGCAGGCGCGAATTCGCGTCAAACGCGTGAATGCACAAATAGCACTAACTAAATCATTCGCGCAAAACACGATTAACGTGCAAGATGCTCAATTCGCGCCATTCGCGCGAACTTGACACGCGAATGAGGCGTATTCGCGTCTACCGCGCCGCGCTCTACGCCTCATTCGCGCCGCAGGAATTTTTTACGCGCGTAACGCGTCTTTGCATTGACTTAACATTGAAATCACTCGCAAATCACTCGTTCACACCGGATGCTATTCGCGTCCGGTGTGAACGTAGCATTACACTACGTGAACTTACAAATGTCATTACAAATGTCTTTACTGTCGTTCGTTGTAATTCATCCTTGCTGAATGAAAATATTAACTTTCACTGCCGGCGTTTAAAAAAAAATTTCACAAAAATGTCATGCCCCCCAGAATATTTTGTTGTATGAATATCTGAACATGCAACATTTCAAAAGAAATAACAGACCCTCTGCTTTAGAAATAAAAATGAATATGGGTAAGTTTCATAAAAAAGCAACATTTTGAATATAAAGCTTAGAAAATCGTCACTTGTTTCTGCTTCTTCTTCGTCAGTGTTTTGATCTGGAGATTCAGTCTTCTTTCATAAGATGTGTAATAGCGCCCCCTACCATCTAACAGTGAAAACACGGAAAGACAGAAAATTCAGGCAACGGCGGGGAAAGAGTTAATAAAAAAATAGCACTGACCCCAGACTTTTGAACAGTATTCTAGTTCACCAAAAAAATGAAATTTCTGTCATGGTTTACTCTCCCTCATGTCGTTCCAAACCGGCGTTCTGCAGAACACAAAAGGAGAGTTTAGTTAGTTTTTAAAGGATATTTAAGATACTTATATGCAGGAGAAATAAATCAGTGTGGTTCTAATCTCACCTGGAGATTCTCACATTCTACCTAACATTTGTATTTTTAGTGCCCTATTCCTTTAAATATCCAAACACAGCATGAACAGCACAGTCAATCTGTCCGTTACTTTACTGTGATTGTCACAGCGCTTCTGTTGATCCAGTAAACAGCAGTTTACCGTGTGTAGTGCAGGTAAAAAGTCACTCTTAATGAATGTCGGGCTTTACTTCTCTTTATCCAATTTTAAAATGCATACAGTGTTCATGAGGAAGATAAATGGTTTGTACTGAAATAGTCAATTCACTTGCTTCTTCGTTTTTCACTATGTCTGAACTGTCTAAAAACAAAAACCAAGAGAAAACATTGAAAAATAAATAGATAATAAAAAGTGCTGGGTGTTAAAAGGGTGCAGAACAACAACACAACAAACTCAAAACAACAACACCACTACAACTAACCCTATAAAACCTACTGTATCGGTTTTTCATACATGAATTTCTTAGGGCTCTAAATGATTAAAACGTTGCTGAAAAACCTGTCGCACACAATCTACTACATGCCTTCTGTCGTCTGATTGATAGAAAAGGGCCTTTTATTGTAAAAATGTTATGCTCATGGTTCATGTCTTTTTGCTGTGAAAACACATTTTTATCAAGTAAACATAAGAATAATTTTTATGCTGTCATTAATATTTTAAGATGAACACTTACTGGACTGAAGCAACTTAGTACTGGATTATCCAAAAACATTTTTGGTTACACTTTATTTTAAGTTGTCATTGTTACAGTGTAATTATATATGTAAGTACTGAGTAATTTTAAGCAACTATGTACTTACTATAGGGTTAGGGTAGGATTAGGATTTGGTTGAGGGCATGTAATTATGCATAATTTACTGTTATTACTATGGTAAATACATGTAACATATGTAACAAGGACACACACTTTTTTTTTCTTTAGAAAAATGATGTTAAAATGTGAATCTCAAATATGATCATCAGGCTTTTGAGGAACGTTTCTTTGTTCATCTGTCAGTCATCATTGTATTGCATTGCACTATAAGTTTTAAAACTACAGATATTTAATCATAAAACTGAGCATTTAAATATCATAATACTAAGATTATTGGAGATATAGAGTGACAGCTTATATTTATATGGATTTTATGTAAGTAGTCACTATACTGTTATAAAGATCTCATTGATTTACATCACAAGCATCAGAATTTCATCATACGTTTTGTCCATTTAAATATCAGTATCTGCACCAAACTGCATATTAGTATAATAAATAAATAAAATTCTGATTTTTTTTCATCCTCGTGTGAGGTTGATCTCAGGCTTTACAGGGTTAAAGGGTTAGTTCACCCAAAAATGAAAATTATGTCATTAATCAACGCAACACTGTTTAAGATATTTTAGATTTAGTCCGAGAGTTTTCTGTAGCTCCATTGAACATGTGTGTACGGTATACTGTCCTTGTCCAGAAAGGAAATAAAAGACATCATCAAAGTAGTCCATATGACATCAGTGGGTTAGTTAGAGTGTTTTGAAGCATCGAAAATACATTTTGGTCCAAAAATAACAAAAACTACGACTTTATTCAGCATTGTATTGTCTTCCGGTTCTGTTGTGGATCCGCGTTCAGTGACGCCGCTGACGTAAGACGCTGCTGACGTGTGTCTGGTGCGCCCGAGCTTCGTTCACAGTCTGAGGGAGACGCACGCTGGAAACAAAACAATCTTCACAAACATGTCTAAGGATTTCCACACAGAGGAAGACTTTTTTTTGCCCAGCCATATTTATTTGAACCCGAATACGCGGGCGCACCAGAGACACGTCAGCAGCGTCACTGAACGCGGATCCACAACAGAACCGGAAGACAATACAATCAGGGCTCGAATGTCGGCGCGGGATTGCGGGTATTGCGCAAAATTCTAATCATTCCCGCAGGTCTCCCATTTATAATGCGGGAAATTCCCGCAATCACAATCCACACAGATTATAAAATCAAATCATTCTTTTAACAACTCTCTTCCAGACGCAATTTCACAAACAGCGTGAGTGTTCAGCAGTGCCGCGTCTTCTATCTCTTCTCTCAAAATGTGTTGTGTAAGCATCAAGCGCTGCGGCGATAATGCACACTCGCGTTTAGTTGTCGGGACATGGCGGAATATTCACTTGCACAATCGGGCCAGCAGTGCATCGTGACTGAAGTTTACCATTCGCAGGTCTTTTTAAGTCTTACCAGTTTAAACATTCAAGCGATTTTAAACTAATCAGTGCTCGCGCGCTCTCTGAGATGATTTTCTATGCGCACATTCATAGAAAATCCGCCTCAAAAACAGCTGGCCAGTAACAATGGCGCCACTAGGGGGTGGCCAGGGTCACCAGAGGTCACTCCTGGCCACCCCAATGGCCAGTACAAATTTTAGTAGCATCAGTTATGCATTTTATAAATAAGTCAAAAATATTCTTTAGTAAAAGAAGACGGGGAATTATGTGTTGTGACGTGCTTTTTAAGTGCCAAACGGTTACAGTATACTGTTTCAGCAGCTTTTTGATGTGTCTTTGCCACGTTTTGACAACCAGGGATGCAAACAGCGCGCTTTTCGGCGCCTCCCGATTTTTTCACTTCAGTTTGGGTGACAAAGTCATCTGAAGTCATTCCATAGCTTAATGTGAGGGACAGAAGTCTATTTACATCATTCAAGTATACGGAAACTCATTTTCCCTCCTCTGCGGCTGTCAATCATTCTCCATTCATATTCAAACAGCGCGCGCGCCTCTTGGATGCACGGTAAAACTCTCTCCAATATGATACATTCACATTATAATGCATTATCTGTAGATAAAAGGCTGTAGATTTGCATAAAATTACTTTATTTTGTTGGAGTTTGTTGCTGTTTTTAAACGACTCACTACCGTGTGCTTGCTAGATCACACACATCACAAGGACTATGAATCGGCATCAAACGCACAATAACTGGAATTCAAGACTATGAAACAAAGGAACACATCGCACTAGGATTTGTGCGCTCGACATTTCTTCGCTTTGTGACGTGAACTTTTAAATGCGCACTTATGCAGCGCTGCACACTGTGACTCCATGTTGCTTTGAGCACATCATTCTGCACCCGCGATGCGCATACACGCTGTGCGCGCTCTGTTTTTCATGTTATCATGGGTTTGCGCACTGAAATAATATTAAAAGCCAATATATTTTGTTATACCTAGCCTGCTCAATACATTTAAAATAAGCATAATTTAATTGCATATTATTTATTTGTAGTGTAGGCTATATATGCACTTCTGAATTCTTGACATTCATATATAAATATAAAATTGTGAAATGTATGATTGCCTGATTGAATTTTATAAGAGAACTAATAGTAATTTGTTTTATTAACATATTTAGATTTTATAAAATAACTGTGCAGATTTTTTTCAAGAATTGCTTTTTGCTGCTGATTTATACACTCATTAAGTTTATTCAAAATTCATAATACATTTATGAAATATTTAAAGGTCTTAACTGTAATCTTACACTGCAAAATAATAACTTAAAAAGGATTAAATTCATCACAATTATGTAAGTATCTGGAAATTTGCCGCGGGGCGAGGGTCCTTATATATATCATATCTATATAATATATATCATTATATATAATATAATATATATTAGTAGGGCCCTACTAATATCATTAGTAACATTACATATAACACAATAAACCAAAGTATATCAGTAGGAGTTTCCTTAAGTCTTTCTGATAGTTTTCTACAGGCCGGTTTACTACAACAGTAGAATACAATTCTGAAATTATGGTTTATAGTTTTGGTGTGCCACCCCAAGATTTTAAGTGGCCCCATCTGGCCACCCCTATGAAAAATTTCTGGAGGCGCCACTGGCCAGTAACAGTTAGTTTCGCGGATTATATTGCTTTAACACGCAATATAATCAATTGTGTCAATTTCGGTCTTCGTGAGTATACTCTAAACATAGTCAGTTTTGTCTTTAATAAGCATAAAACTCATGCCAGTATAATGAACACAGGATCCGTGCACCAGCTCTTAAAGCGACGGCAGCCATACGTGTCTGTCATTAATTTGGTTGTCAAAACAACAAAAGATAGCTTTAAGTTAAAGGAATCAGGATTAATAGCCTATGTATTTAATTTATTCAGGACTAAAATACTACCCAGTGTTATTTTCCATTTACTTTATTCAGTTTCTGTATATGAATACTAGTGTTAGACCTATTAAAAAACTTTTCTCTTTATTTGCCTTTATTTGTATCTTTATTCTATTGTATTTATTTGTGCTACTTTTTTCAATTTAATTAAACAATTTAAATCAAGCTTCCTTGTGTTGTGTATATTCTTAACAACAATATTACCCCCATTGTAAAAATGCAATGAGCGCAAACATTTATGCAAGATAAATGAATTAATTTTGTTTGTAAAAAATGCCCCCCCCCCCCTCCCCCTAAAAAAAATCCCCCCCATGAGAATCATCTAAGGGGGGATTTCCCCCCCATTTCCAAAACGAGGCCCTGACAATGCTGAATAAAGTCCTAGTTTTTGTTATTTTTGGACTAAAATGTATTTTTGATGCTTCAACACACTCTAACTAACCCACTGATGTCACATGGACTACTTTGATGATGTCTTTATTTCCTTTCTGGACAAGGACAGTATACCGTACACACATTTCCAATGGAGGGACAGAAAGCTCTCGGACTAAATCTAAAATATCTTAAACTGTGTTCTGAAGATGAACGACATGAGGGCGAGGCATTAATGACATCATGTTCATTTTTGGGTGAACTAACCCTTTAATATGCCTTCATTCTCTTCTCTGGATGCTCAGGTAATGGTGTGTTTACTGGGAGTCTCATGTCTCACAGCTCATGTGTGTGTGTGTGTGTGTGTGTGTGTGTGTGTGTGTCAGGGCGAGCTGCTGAGCCCGTGTCGCTGCAGCGGGTCCGTTCGCAGCACTCATCAGCCGTGTCTCATCAAGTGGATCAGTGAGAGAGGCTCGTGGACCTGTGAACTCTGTTACTACAAGTATCAGGTGATCGCCATCAGCACCAAGAACCCACTGCAGGTACAAGAACCCCACAAACCACTGCAAGACTAAAGACACTGGCCGTTTACACAATTAGGCCTGAATTAGAATAGTAATGGTTTTGATTCTTCATTATTCTACTAAAAATTATTTTAATTTGGAGCAAGGTCCCCTCCAATAATGTTTGGAGTCTGTAAGATTTGTGAATGTTTTTGAAAGAAGTCTCTTCTGCTCACCAAAGACTGCAAAAATACAATAAAAATAGTGAAATATTATTGCAGTTTAAACTTACTGTTTTCTAAGTGAATCTATGTAATTTATTCCTGTGATCAAAGCTGCATTTTCAGCATCATTACTCCAGTCTTCAGTGTCACATGATCCGTCAGAAATCACTCTAATATGAGGATTTGATGATCAAGAAACATTTATGTTATTAGCAATGTTGAAAACAGCTTAAACTGCTTAATACTTTTTTTGTGGAAAGTGTGATACATTTTTGTTCATGAATAGTAACTTCAAAAGCATTTATTTGAGATAAAAATCTTTAGTGACATTAAAAATGTCTTTGCTGTCACTTTTGATGACACCAACACCCCCCCCCCCCCCCCCCCCCCAAAAAAATAAATGGTACTACACTAAACAAGAACAATTCTGTATTTGGACATACTATATTTTTTAACTAAACTGCATTTATAAACAACATTGCAAACAATAAAACTCCAAATGTGTATCTGTAACTACATATCGTCACTGAGGTTTAGTGAATCACTCACTAGACCAGTTCATATTTTTTAGTGTCATTAGACCAGTTCAAACCAAACTAAAGGTCCTTGCACACTGAGCATACAAATTTACGTATGCGTTTTGTCGTATTCGTGATTCGGTGGCTCTGAATGATCAAAACATCTCTCAAAATGCTTGAAAAAACCCCGCAGAAAATCAAACCCGGTCTGAATTTTTTTTATGACGGACGAAAGTTTCCCAGGCAGTGTGTAAACGTGATTGACACACCGTGGGGTCGTATTTATTTTTTAACGTGCGAAAATTTCAAACGGAAATTTCAGACTCAGTGTACAAAGACCTTAAAGCAACACTAAGTAAGATTTTTTACCTTTAAAATAATGTTTCCAAAATGGTTTCAGTGGTTGATTAAGTCGTAACAGGGTGAAAGGCACTTCTGGATCCGCTTTGCGGTCATATATCTGCTATAACCACGCTGTGTAAGATTGCCAGATCGGGTCGCGTTTCTGTAGTTCTAATGAGACATAAGAAAACTACAAATTTGACTTGCTTTACGTCAAGCGTTACAATAGTCATTATTATTTTATTTTTTTTCGTTTCTGATGTCGCAATACATCATACTTTCATGAAATCATGCAACATACTCTACCTTGTCTGTGGACATCGTTCATTCCAAACCGGTGCTGGATAAACAGCGAGCGTGCGCGCGACAGTCGGCTGCGCTAGGCTAAAGTATTTACAACAGCGGTAATGGACAATTCCGCTTCCAACCTGTAGGGCGACCGCAGAGGAAAAGTTACTTGTTGTTGCTTTAAAACTCACCGTGAGGCTGATTCTTGAGTCTTTTACAGAGAATCAGTTCATTTGAATCATTAGTTTGCAACCAGAGAATGTGTGCATCATTTAATTTTGAATAAGAACTGGATCTTGACTCTCAATCCTAAACATTGAGATACTGTGTAGAACTGAAACACCCTTCTCTCTCCGTCTTTGTCTTTTAATGAAGTGGCAGGCGATTTCCCTCACCGTCATAGAGAAGGTCCAGATAGCGGCGGCCATCTTGGGTTCCCTCTTCCTCATCGCCAGCATCTCGTGGCTCGTGTGGTCGTCTCTCAGCCCTTCGGCCAAATGGCAACGGCAAGACCTGCTCTTTCAGATCTGTTACGGGATGTACGGCTTCATGGACGTCATCTGCATCGGTACGTACGGTTCTGCTTGGGGTCAAAGGCCAAGTTAGGGTTTAAATGAAGGATAAACGATATATTCAGTCATAATGAGTCGTTTATTGTATTTGCAGTTTAGTTCAGCTCTTTTTTCACCGGGGGGGATTTGTTTGCTTTCTGAGAGTTATAGTTTTCTTAGTACAATAAATATATTTATTAGAAAAGATGGAGAACTTTACTACAGACTCTTTTAAAGGAATCCACAGACGGTATGTGTGTTTTAAAAGCAGAAAAACCTTGATATACTTGGTCTGTAAAGAACCCATACCTCATTTAATCTTTTTCTGTGACTCACAATACACCTGTGGCCATGAATCTAATGCAGCGGGATTCAAATGTAAAGGAAAGAAAACACATGTACCAACATTTAAATATTATATCAAGCATTAATACAGTATGTAATATTAACTGCTCAATTTTAATGATTGATGACATGAGTCTCAGTCCCAGTGAGTGCAGAGAATTCACATCCACACAGATTTGATAGAATACTAAATACATACGGTCACATATGTGCGTAAACAGAAAGAGAAGTAAAAAAGCAAAAGAAATCAGCTGATGAATGATGGAGTTAGTTTGTTTTTGTGCAAACGGCATATAAAACATGCAGGAGAGATTGTTTGTGTCCTATTCATCCTCAGTCATTAGAGCAGAATACAGGATTTAAAGCAAAAGTTCACTTAAAAATACTAATGTAGTCATCATTAACTCAAACACATTGTTATTCAAGTATTTTTAAATACATGTTTATATTTTTCTCACTCAATTTACCACTGACTGCTGCTGCTTTTAGAGGGAAGAACTGCCTATGTGTGTGTATTCGACCATTCAAGTGCAATAAGACGTGAAAGAGAACCGAATTTCCAATCGCATGCTGAGAGACACGGCTTTCTGTGACTGGATTGAGTTTTTTTTAACTGGATATTGTGTTTAATAACACTTTTTAACATCGAGCGCGTCCAAAATTTGCGTTCGCCTTCTAAGAAAGGCAGCTTTCTGTGCGCACACTTTCCTTTTTTTTTTCTCAGGATAGGATATATTGCACTAATAACTCTTTTTAACATCAAGCACATCCCGCTTATACTCTCATTCATGCATTTCGTCACTCTGAAGTGTCAATAGTGCTATATATTTACATAGCGTGCTAAAGCAAAAATCTCTAACGATAGGCATTTTATACCGTGGTAATGATATCGTCACAGCACAAGCTCATTTCTAGATCGTGTTAGTTAATGCATTAACTAATGTTAACAAATGAGACCTTATTGTAAAGTGTTATCATTTTCTTTATCTCAGTGATGTGACCCTTTAGGGCTCTATCACACAGCCGGTGCAATCCAGCGCCAGGCGCGACGCAAGTGTTTCTTGCTAGTTTCAGCCCGACGCAGTTTTCATTTTCACGTCCTGCGCCTCGTTGTTTAAATAGAAAATGTATTTGCGCTCATTTGTTCACCCATGGGCTGTTCTGAAAACGAGGAGTGTGTTCAGGTGCATTGTTGGCCCGTTACTATTTTAAGGCAAATGAAATAGACTGCTAGCCTGGCTAACGTCAGATCACGTCTCATTGAGATTGAGACTTGGGTCTGGGAACCACATGTTCATTTTCTCGTATTTGAGGCGTGGTTTACGAATGCCCAGAGCCGTTTATTGGGTGCTAGGAATGTCTATCAAATGCGCCTGTACGTAGCTCATAGCCAATCGTTTCAATTATACCAGATGACGTATGTAGAGCGACAGAAATTAGACGAGGAAGAAGACGATGGGTCAGAGATTTATGTGTACACGATGGCGTATGTATCTAAGGCTGCATCGAAAGGTAACTTCGCGTCTGCTGCCATGTTTGATCCATAGGTATAAACAAACTGCTTCGGTGTGTCACATAGACGTCGTCATCGTCTTGCTGCTCCCTCCCCGTTCTGTGATTGGTCCCCTCGCTGTGGCGAAAATCTGGTCCATGGTATCCAGACTGCCTAGCAGCGTGAATAAAATCACTCTGCGGAAAGGCAGCATGGGGAAACCCAGGCTAATAGACTGTGCCATTGACCAACAAAAACCTGGTCTAAAGTCAATGGCGCAGTATTTTTTTGTTATTTAAAGAGCGTGTTAGTAATGTGCGCCTATAGGCGGGTCCACAACATGCGTACACTTTGTCCCGTAGATGGTCTCGCTTTAACCTCACACACGAGCAGATCCGTTTCCTCGCTAAAGAAGCGTTCAGTTTTTCCGCTTGCAAATTGCACCATGTAAATAGCGAATCCGCCACCGCACGAGCACAACTGGCTTTTAAAGGGAGTGGGAAATTACACTCTGATTGGTTTATTGCACGTTATGCCCAAAAACACACCCATTACTCATTAAAGCAACTCTAAGTAAGATTTTTTACCTCAAAATAATGTTTCCAAAATGGTTTCAGTGGTTCATTAAGTCGTAACAGGGTGAAAGGCACTTCTGGATCCGCTTTGCGGTCATATATCTGCTATAACCACGCTGTGTAAGATTGCCAGATCGGGTCGCGTTTCTGTAGTTCTAATGAGACATAAGAAAACTACAAATTTGACTTGCTTTACGTCAAGCGTTACAATAGTCATTATTTTGTTTTTCTTCGTTTCTCATGTCGCAATACATCATACTTTCATGAAATCATGCAACATACTCTAGCTTGTCTGTGGACATTGCTCATTCCAAAGCCGGTGCTGGATAAACAACGAGTGTGTGTGCGACACGACAGTCGGCTGCGCTAGGCTAAAGTATTTACAACAGCGGTAATGGACAATTCCACTTCCAACTTGTAGGACGACCGCAGAGGAAAAGTTACTTGTTGTTGCTTTAAGAGAATAGGGACAACCCTTTTAGACCATGCGCCGATAATTTGTCCTGTCGTTAAACTAGCAAAAGTAGATTCGGACACGCCATAAGTGCACTTGCGCCGTGCGCTTAGATTGTTAAAATAGGGCCCCTAAACTTTGTTGTTCAGTCATGAATCACGAAATTTTGCAGAAACATAATCCGAATCAATCTCTCCACAGCTCTAATCGTCCACGAGGGCCCGTCCGTCTTCCGCATATTCCATCGCTGGCAGGCCGTCAATCAGCAGTGGAAAGTTTTAAATTACGACAAAAAGAGAGACAGCGAGGAGGTGAAGAAGAGCGAGGAACTGAAGCGTTCGCTGCTAAACCAGAGGGAGCCGGTGAGAGTGGACGTCTCTCCGTCACCGTCTTCACTCATGGCTTCTGCTGGGACGCCAGCGCTCGAGGTCCCCGACGACACCACACAGGACCCCACAGGCACCGATGGCCCGGCTTTGCCTGAGCAACACTGTCCGTATAACCTTCGCTATCTATTGAGCCATCTTCGGCCACACGAGGCCCGGAGCTCGCCGAGTCCCATCAGCACGAACACCACCAAACCTAGAGAAGTGGTGATGAGAGTCACCACCGTCTGAGGAGGCCTTACGATGGGACGCTTCAAACGCCTTTCAGCACAGACACACGATGAGCACAGCGCTGAAACTGTTGGATTGGATTATAAATGAGTTTAATAGATGCTGATCATGAACAAAATGGGTTTTTAATTGCATATACTGAGATTTAAAGAGCTGAATTTAAAGCGACAGTTCACCCAAAAATGCACATTGCGTCATTCTTTTACTCACCCTCATGATGACGCTCCGAAGACGTGTTCATAGTTTTCAGTCATGTGACTGGCATGGAGATGCGCGTAGAACTTCAACACAGGCCTGTCAATTTTCCATCTGTTTCAATCCACAACTATTTAGACCTCGAAATGAAGAAAAAGAAAATATATGTGAGCAAAATGCAAGTTTTGAGCACTTGTGATCATCCTACTGCAGTATTTCAATGCTTAACATGAAACACACTTAAAGTGCCTTAATGTACTAAAACACTGATATTAAAAGATCAAATTGAGTTTACACCTTACTGGTGATGCATACTAGATACAGGTGAGCAGATTTTTACTCTACAGATAAAGCGTTGTGAAATTAGGGTTCACGTACCAACCCCGAAGTGATAAAATAAAATAAAATTCTGTATCAAAATTTATAGGCAAGACAAGTAGTTTGTTTAGGCATGGGTTGTTGGGAATTACAAACCTGCACACATATATTCAAACGCACATAACTATAGGATCCACTCTTAATGCGCATGTGAACACCATCAGTGTTAATCACAGGTTCAGTTTAAAGTCTGTTTAGAGAGAACGGCGTCGTGTTAGCGGCCCCTAATTTAATAACAAATGATCATTTCAACGGAAGTGAATCAATCAAAACTAACTTTAGCTGGAAAATAACATTAAAGAGCCGCTATAAAACCAAACCAATCTCTGCTACCTTAAATGATATGTTTATCTCTGTAAAGCTGCTTTGAGACAATCTACATTGTTAAAAGCGCTATATAAATGAGGATGACTTGACTTGACATGAGCCCAGAATATGAATGCAATGTGCTATTGGTGAAGCGTTTTCTTCATAATGGTTTTCTACGGAAAACGAATAACGAGAAACTGCGTGTTGAGTTTATATTCTGGGTTCCTCTGCTTGTCTGTACATAGCACGCATCATTAATAAGCGGTATATTGATTTGATCTTTTAATCTCACTGTCTTACTATATTAGTACTAAATACAAACCTGGCAAAAATGGAAGAAAAAAGGAGAATTAATGAAGAATCTTCATGCATAAAACAAGAATTCATTGTTCGACAGTAAAAATAACAAAATATGGGTTTAGAGTTGTAGTATTATTAATATACTACTATAGTTTTTATGTTATTTAATCTAATTTATTTAATAGTATAATTCTATAGTTTTTAATCAATTTGAATTAGTTCAATAATTTTGTTGGGTTTCTCATTTTCATTAGTTGTAGTTTTTAAGTGTCTATTATTTTTATTCATTTTATTTCAGTTTTTAGTTATTTTAGTACTAAATGAAATTTTGAAATGTTGCCTGTATTTTATTACAGTTAATGTTTATTTTATTGCAAGTAACGAAAATGGTTTTTGTTTTAGTCATTGATATTAACCCTGTTTGAGGGTGAGTAAACTATGAGAGCATTTTTGTTTTTGGGTGGATTATTCCTTTATATTTAGACAATATTTATTTGAAAAAAAGGGCACTATTAATTGAAAAGCTTGATGGTAGTTTTGGGAGATTATGAATATGTTTACAGTAACGTTACCGGTGCCGCCACAGAGACGTTAAACGGAGCGCGTGGATCCACCCATGACCCTTTCACTGTCCATAAATAATGAGTGACAGCTGTCAATCATCACTTTGACAGATGCCACTCAGGACTGCAGCTCAATCTGTTGAAAAGCACAAGCCGTCTTTCTCAAACTCTCTTGCTTTTTCTGTTCTACTCATGCTTGCTGGTAATGCATGTTTTCATATTCTCACAACCTTTGTGGGGATATTGATCATCTCAAATCATAGAACAGGGACGTCCATGTGAACATTTCTGCCTTGAGCACTTAAAAGTCAACATGAAATCAAAATGAACTATTTTCATAACACATATCTCTTATTATGACTTAGGTGTTATTGTGCACAATTCATCAGTGCACTTTATTACAAAATAAACAAATGTTTGTCTTCTTAATCTTTTATCAAAATGTAATTACTTGCTCTGCCTCTGAAATAACTTTCCATCACATTTTTTTTTACAATCCAATCAATTCCTGATGGATAAAATCAAGTTCTGCTATAGTTTATTTATTTTAACATTTGGTTTCAATGAAAATACATCTCATAATAGAAGCAAAATATGTTGCAAACAGTATTTCATGTTGACTTTAACACCAGGAGAATTGTCCCTTCAATTATTATAAGCAAATTACAAATACAATTATATTATATAATTATCCCACAGGCCAGACATTTTGGGTTTGATTATTAAAGAACTAGTTTACTTAAAATGTGTCATCATATACAGTATTCACCCTCATGTTATTTTCTTTGTTTCAGTGGAAAACAAAGGATATTAAAGCAGATTTTTCAGGTTCATACAAATAAAACAAAAGCTGATTTATAGCAAATAACAACCAAAAAATTACCACCAGAACCAGGTTTGGAACAACTCGAGGTCGAGTAAATGATGACAATATTGTTGTTTTGGATGAATTATGCCCTACTGACGCAGTTTACTTATTTTGCCATCATATATTTCTATCAAATATATCAACTTCAACATGGTGTGGTGAGATCCATATTTTTGTCATGTTGCCATTTCACATCTAATGAAATAAAACTAATGTATAAACGAACATCAGCATGAAACGACTGAAATATTACTCATCTTTGAAATCGGCTGTGTCTGCAGGTTTGACCCATCTCAGCACCTGTAGGGCGTCAGGTAACTCCGAACGTTGAATAATTCAGTTGATGAAGCGCTGCTATCAATAAGAAGAGTTAAAGTAACAGTCAGCCTGCAGGAAGATCCCTGAGTTCATCAGGAACACATCAGCTCACTTCTCCTGAATTCAGCACCTTTAAAAATAAAAGCAGACATGGGTTTATATACAGAGAGCATGAAAGTTTAAAGGGTTAGTTCACCCAAAAATGAAGCCCGTAAGACCTCCGTTCATCTTCAGAACACAGTTTAAGATATTTTAGATTTAGTCCGAGAGCTTTCTGTCCCTCCATTGGAAATGTATGTACGGTATACTGTCCTTGTCCAGAAAGGAAATAAAGACATCATCAAAGTAGTCCATGTGACATCAGTGGGTTAGTTAGAGTGTGTTGAAGCATCAAAAATACATTTTGGTCCAAAAATAACAAAAACTAGGACTTTATCCAGCATTGTATTGTCTTCCGGTTCTGTTGTGGATCCGCGTTCAGTGACGCCGCTGACGTAAGACGCTGCTGACGTGTGTGTGGTGCGCCCGAGCTTCGTTTACAGTCTGAGGGAGACGCACGCTGGAAACAAAACAATCTTCACAAACATGTCTAAGGATTTCCACACAGAGGAAGGCTCAGCCATATTTATTTGAACCCGAATACACGGACGCACCAGACACACATCAGCAGCGTCTTACGTCAGCGGCGTCACTGAACGCGGATCCACAACAGAACCGGAAGACAATACAATGCTGAATAAAGTCGTAGTTTTTGTTATTTTTGGACCAAAATGTATTTTTGATGCTTCAACACACTCTAACTAACCCACTGATGTCACATGGACTACTTTGATGATGTCTTTATCTCCTTTCTGGACAAGGACAGTATACCGTACACACATTTCCAATGGAGAGACAGAAAGCTCTCGGACTAAATCTAAAATATCTTAAACTGTGTTCTGAAGATGAACGGAGGTCTTACGGGCTTGGGACGACATGAGGGCGAGGCATTAATGACATCATTTTCATTTTTGGGTGAACTAACCCTTTAAACCCCATCATATCAAAACTAGTTTTGAGCCTTGCAGTTCATGTCTACGCTGAAAGTTAACTAAATCCTTTTCGCATTTAAACTGTTTTTCTCTGTCTAAAAAATTGACAACATATGTTGAGGACTCATCCTGAAATATCATCCAATCAAATGCTGTCTAGAATGAGATGGCCCCTCCCCCTGATGCCATCTGCATAACAAGCATAAAAGTAGCACATTATAGTTGTGTCCCAAATAACACACCAAACACGTATACTATGCACTATGTACTCATCCGTGTAGTGTATGAATTTTATAAGGTTATTTTGTTGTTCAACATCAGTCAGTTACGTGCATAATTCAGGTATTTAAAGTGTTCTTTTTTTGTTTGGAAATTTTCAGTGAACACACTAATCACACACTCAACAAACCGGCATAGAATAGTGCATACTTGCAAGAACGCTGATTGGGACGCACCACATGATTCACAAATATGAATTTAAGTTTTTTTAGATACAAAAATCAAAGAAATCCGTATTAAACTATATATACTGATGTGGTCATATTGCATCATATATTTGCTGTTTTTCTGAGTTTCTCAAGGTTACACAGAGTTCATCTGCAAAATAATCTCTAAATGTAAAAGGAGAGTTTGGTTTGAATTGCATCATGTGAACAGTTCTCAACGAGACTCAAAGCTGATCTGGGGCTTCTGGTAAAAACATCAGGTATCAAAAAAAGTTGTTGTTCCATTTCTAGCCTGAGGAGAAAATTGAAATAATATTTTTGCTGCTTGTTCTGCAGTCTTGATGGCAGTTTTCTCCCCATTCATTTTCTCCAGGGATATTAGTAATCGTGATTAATCGCATGTAACATTGCATAATACACTCACCTAAAGGATTATTAGGAACACCTGTTCAATTTCTCATTAATGCAATTATCTAATCAACCAATCACATGGCAGTTGCTTCAATGCATTTAGGGGTGTGGTCCTGGTCAAGACAATCTCCTGAACTCCAAACTGAATGTCAGAATGGGAAAGAAAGGTGATTTAAGCAATTTTGAGCGTGGCATGGTTGTTGGTGCCAGACGGGCCGGTCTGAGTATTTCACAATCTGCTCAGTTACTGGGATTTTCACGTACAAACATTTCTAGGGTTTACAAAGAATGGTGTGAAAAGGGAAAAACACCCAGTATGCGGCAGTCCTGTGGGCGAAAATGCCTTGTTGATGCTAGAGGTCAGAGGAGAATGGGCCGACTGATTCAAGCTGATAGAAGAGCAACTTTGGGGTGGTGATGGCACAGTGGATAAGACACATGCCTTTGGTGTGAGAGACCCAGGTTCGAATCCACTGTGAGACACCAATGTGTCCCTGAGCAAGACACTTAACCCCTAGTTGCTCCAGAGGCGTGCGACCTCTGAGATATATAGCAATTGTAAGTCGCTTTGGATAAAAGCGTCAGCTAAATGAATAAATGTAAATGTAAAAAGGTAAATGTAAGAGCAACTTTGACTGAAATAACCACTCGTTACAACCGAGGTATGCAGCAAAGCATTTGTGAAGCCACAACACACACAACCTTGAGGCGGATGGGCTACAACAGCAGAAGACCCCACTGGGTACCACTCATCTCCACTACAAATAGGAAAAAGAGGCTACAATTTGCAAGAGCTCACCGAAATTGGACAGTTGAAGACTGGAAAAATGTCACCTGGTCTGATGAGTCTCGATTTCTGTAGAGACATTCAGATGGTAGAGTCAGAATTTGGCGTAAACAGAATGAGAACATGGATCCATCATGCCTTGTTACCACTGTGCATGCTGGTGGTGGTGGTGTAATGGTGTGGGGGATGTTTTCTTGGCACACTTTAGGCCCCTTAGTGCCAATTGGGGATCGTTTAAATGCCACGGCCTACCTGAGCATTGTTTCTGACCATGTCCATCCCTTTATGGCCAGCATGTACCCATCCTCTGATGGCTACTTCCAGCAGGATAATGCACCATGTCACATAGCTCGAATCATTTCAAATTGGTTTCTTGAACATGACAATGAGTTCACTGTACTAAAATGGCCCCCACAGTCACCAGATCTCAACCCAATAGAGCATCTTTGGGATGTGGTGGAACGGGAGCTTCGTGCCCTGGATGTGCATCCCACAAATCTCCATCAACTGCAAGATGCTATCCTATCAACATGGGCCAACATTTCTAAAGAATGCTTTCAGCACCTTGTTGAATCAATGCCACGTAGAATCAAGGCAGTTCTGAAGGCGAAAGCGGGTCAAACACAGTATTAGTATGGTGTTCCTAATAATCCTTTAGGTGAGTGTATATGTGTGTGTGTGTGTGTGTGTGTATGTATATTATTATATTTATATAATATATATCCTTATATATACACGTCTGTACACACACACACACACACCTGGTCAAACGTTTGGTACTATTTTTAATGTTTTTGAAAGAATCTCTTCTGCTCATCAAGCCGGCATTTATTTGATAAAAAATACAGTAAAAACCAAAATATTGTGAAATATTATTAGAATTAAAAAGAACAGTTTTCTATGTAAATATATGGTAAACTGTTATTTATTCCTGTGATCAAAGCTGAATTTTCAGCATCATTATTATGTAATCATTTTCACTATATATATATGCCTAGAATTTGCTAATATATATATTTTTTTCATTCGCAATGCTTCATGGGAGTGCAACTGGCCAAAGCATCTACTCTGATTGGTCACTCTCAGCTGAGGATTATGGGAAGTGTCTTTTGGCTCTACAGAAGCATATATCATCACTGAAGAATCTCATGTTTCATCTGTCTTGAAAGCTTTATAAATGATTGCTAAAATTCAATGTCTCTTTGGAAAACAATGAATGGGATTGTACCTCTGGAACAGAAGTGGAGTGACACACGGATCCGAAACACACTGTGATCAGAAAAGCATGAAATTCATTCCTCTCGTCTGCCTGTTTCCTTTTATCTTCCCTCTCGCTACTCGAGGTGGAAAGGGAAAAAGCTGTCGGATTGCTTCCCGTTGAAATGACCGTCATTATCGGTTGCTGCAGTTTTTAATTCTGGAAACATCAAAATGGTGTGTCAGAAATGAGTGCGGTCCACTGCCACGGTTTTAATCGAACGCTCTGAGCTCTGACACACACACACACACACTGAAACTATTACAGTTAGATACGTGACTACAATTCACACACACCCTTCTGAACACATGAGAGGTGTAGATCCTGAGTGGCAGGAGTGAGGGAAAGATATTGAGCTCGTAGCAAATGTTCTCTGAGATACTTCAATCTGTCAAATATTTGTATATAATGACAGACTGATTTCCTACATTATTTCATTTCTTTTCACAAAATTAATGTCATTAGTGGCATAATGTACAGTTCCAGTTGGTCATTATCCAAAAGCAAACGAGGTATAAACATTTTGCATTCAAGGACCAAAATTGACTAAAAACTAGATTGACCTAAAAATTTAAATAAATTTACCTCCACTCTGAATATTTAAAATACAAAAATGTTAAAGTATTATATACAAAATATACAGTAAACTTTTTGACTTAGTCATTGAGAAAAAAATAAGCATAAAAACAATAGCCTATATTTGAATTTTTTTTACTGAAAAAAAATATAATAATTAAGAAACAAAAATGATATATATGCAAAGTAAATACAAATATTTTTTAAATAAAATTATATATATAATTTCAAAAATATATAATAATGTACTATATATATATTCTATTTTTAACAATATTTTAAAATATTGTGATAAATATAGTGATATTTTTTATTATAATTATAAATATTTTAATCCGTGTAATAACTTAAATATTTAGTAAATATTTATTTTTAAACTATATTATTTAAGTTTTTTTATCCCATTAAAATATGATTGTAAATAAAGTATTATAAAACGGATAGTTCAGACTGTATTCTGATGGACGAGGGTCATCCTGATCAGTTGTGACATACAGATAATAACATATCTGTGTCCGGACACTCAGTATTAATGTTGATGTAAACAGCCTAAATTAAATGAACTATATTACTTTGCAAAGTTTATTATTCTGATTAATATCAATAAGATATATGTACTTTACTATTCTTTGCTGAAAACATACTTTACCCGTGATACAGACTCTGATGCCTTCTTGCTTTAAGCATTCAAAAAGAAAGTTTCCATGTTTTATAGCTAATTTGTCAAGTTTTGAGAAATATGGCTCACATAAGCGAGTGTAGCTGGATGATCTGATTTGATTACATGTGGTCCTCATTTGGAAAGGTCTGTGTTTTGTGAGCTGTACGTTCTGCTCCAGATCTCTGCAATCTACCGAGCTGACCATCAAAGAAAGAGGGAAAGACAAACACAAACAGACATGATACAGGAAGATATGATATGATATATAGTTCTCATGAACACACCTGCGGATCAATCTCATTGTTTCTGCTGCAAGAATGTCATAAACACCTTTAAAGTGTGACTTTTCACTTTCCCGTTCCCCATGCGAGCGAATCAAATCAATGATCAGAGCAAAGGACGCTTTACAAGCTGACCTTTTGTCTAACAACACGTTTTCCTCTCAGCCAATTACGGTGACTGCAGAATCACTTAACAAAGGTAAATCGCTGGTTACCACAAATGACTCGATTAAAGCAATTACTGTAAATAATGACATTTTAATCTATGGAGCAGCATCTTAATAACCTGTACAAACGTGTCAGGAAGTAGCGCAGGGCACTTTTCACCCCAAATTCAAAAGAAATAAACTACAGTAGGAGTTATATTATTTGACTTACAGAAAATGCATGTTTTTAGGACAATTGCAGTCATGACAATGAAGCAGAAATTCATTAACATAGTACAAAACAATCTCATTGTCATTACTGTAATGCAAAATAGCAAGAATTACTGTATTATGATGAATATTGTTGGCTCTGTGAATCGCTTTTGTTCCTTTATTGAAAGTGTGCGCAAACTCTGAATCAACATTTTTATAATCATTTGAAATCATATAATCATTTGTTAACAAACAAGTATTCATTACTTCAATGATCTCATTGTTTCTGCCTTTAATTATTGCATTGTTTAAATTAATACATTTTTAGCTAACTGTGATTTTGTATATGTAAATTTCTGAAATGCATAACTTAGTTTCCTCTGATACAGACTCTAAACTGCAATATGGACTCATGCATTTTCTGTAAAGATGCTTTGACACGATGTGTATTGTAAAAGCGCTATACAAATAAATGTGAATTGAATTAAATAGATAAATGTAATTAACCGATGAGAACCACTATTGGGAATAATGGAAATTACTCTGGACATGAAAGTACTGAATGTGTGTGTGTGCATTAAAAATACATCTAAAATCTTAATGCTTTGGGGAAAAAATAGTAGTATATAAAAAACAAAAACTTTCTTCTTTCGGCTTTTGGGTGAAATGTGACCTGGTGTTCACCTCAACACTGTTCCCATTGATCCGCACCATCTTTCTGTGTTATTTATCTGGCCACTACACCTCTGGTCTCTTCATAACACAGTTGTATGGAGCAGGTTGAGACGAAGCCTCGAGCTCGAGCTGTTCGACCCAGGAGACGGTCGTGTGAAACTGCAGCGTGTGCGTTTTCTGAGATCCGGGGGAGGATTGAGACGCTTACGTGCTCTCGGCAAACTGAAGAGATCATCAGCCCTGAAAGAGACGCTACGATTTATCAAAGCCTCACACTGGCATAAAAAATTAGGGTTTATGAGTGCGGATTATAAACGTCCTGACAGATCCCTCCCAGCTGATTAATGATGGAAAGTTCTGACTCATTTCAGTGAATCAAACGGTTTGTTTCAATGAACTGGTTTGAAAAGGTGTTGGCGTGACTTTAAATGCACTAAAAATAATCAAGCTAAATGTGACCCTGGATCACAAAACCAGTCACAAGTATATTTGAGGCAATAGCCAAGATACATTGCATGGGTCAAAATTATCGATTTTTCTTTTAGGCCAAAAATCATTAGGATATTAAGTAAAGATCATGTTCCATGAAGATATTTTGTAAATCTCCTATCGTAAATATATAAAACATTTATTTTTGTGAATGAATGCAGCACAATCGTGAACATAAATGCACAACTTTAAAGGGGATTTTCTCAATGTTTAGATTTTTTTGCACCCTCAGATTCCAGATTTTCAAATAGTCATATCTCGACCAAATATAGTCCTATCCTAACAAACATAAATCAATGGAAAGCTGATTTATTGACCCTTGTGAGTGGTTTTGTGGTCCAGGGTCACAAATGTAGGCATATATAATTGGCATCATGATCAGCTGCTCAAATAAGGACTGTGGAGATACAGAAAGATGTTAGATTGATTTTTGCTGAAGTGTAGGTTATTTTATTATGTTTTTTGTGTGTGTTCCGGACTGAAGAGAATCAGTTTTATTTTGTTTAATCTTTTATTTGAAGCATCACTGCCTGTATAAAGTACATGGACATTTATTTTTTCCTTTAGAAAATCCAACAAGCATAGACTGTGCAGTACGTGAGACATTCAAGTAATCAAACTCTAGCAACATAATCGCTCCGAACTCCAAAGCTGTAGCATTTATGATGTACAAAAGCATTTAGTACAAAAGAACACGACTCATTAAAGCACTTGAACTGTTTTTAAGGATTTGTGTCACAAGAAATGGCACCTAATGGAGAGCTGCAGAAGGTTGATGGACGTCGGTGTCGGAGACATCCGTTTTACATCATGTCCAGCTGCATTAAAAAACATTAGTCAACAACTTAGCATGTCATTAAAAAGTGAATGCCTGAAATCTCTAATAAAGCATAACAGCCCGAAGTTTTATTTTTCTAACTTTCAGACCATTATCACACTCACAAATATAATGAATGTATATGCTTGTCATCAAAACAAGCAAAAACCATGCAACACTCACCAGATCATCTACATCTCCAGTGTCGTCCTGAGCCGGAGCCGCCAGCTCTTCCTCCTTCTGCTCGAACGCCAGGAACTAAACCAGCAAATACAGAGTTAAACGACCACAATAACACTTTAGGCTCTATCTTGCACCCAGCGCAATTGACTTTGTACACCGACGCAAGTATCATTCCTATTTTGCACCCGACGCACTGCAATAATAATAATAATACGTTTAATTTATATAGCGCCTTTCCCAAGGGACGCTTCACAATAACAGTAAAGAACAAACAATCAGTTCACACATAAATGGACAATAGACCCCTTTTCAGTTGGTAAATATGGTGATGTTTTTGTGGGCGGAGCTTAGGTGGAGGCAGAACGATCCCTCTGGCCGCTTCACTAACGCTAGTTTGCAAGTTTTGTTAGCTTGTTTTTTTAACAATGACTGGAGAAAATCCGATTTTATCTTAATGTGTAAGGTCACTCAGTGTCCAGGACCGCGATTGTTATTTGCAAAAGTTAATTTTAACAGACGGAACCAGATTGGCTGACCCGTAACGTTACACGCTCACTCAATGCATGGACGATCTGACAGGATTAACGTTACGCTACCTCCGGTTGAGTGGCCGGACTTCTACACTTATCCGATAGAGAAGCCGAGCGTAGAGAGAAACTGAGGGCATGTAAATCTTTAGATGCCTATAACTATGTGCTGAATGGTCATGTACAAGACTTGTGTGTACGATCCGCAGTTCTGCCGAGCCAGCGCCGAGAAGACGACAATGTAACGTGATGTGAATATATTCTAGAAATAAAAAAATTCCAGATACAGCATATTCATTTTTCATTTATTCTTGCACCCAACAACACAACAAGATGACATTTAGTAATAATTTAAGCTCCTTATTATGTAGCCGAATCTGTGCTGGTTTGTATTGGCCGCCTCCGGTTGTCCCTTTGTTTTGCCTCCAGCTAGCGCTGTGACGTAACTGTGACGCGGCGCAAAAGGGGTCTATAGACATTTGCCCAGTCCAAGAAAATGAGCTTTTCCCTCCACAGACGCACGTCGGTAAATCAGGGAATGAACGTGCGCTCCCGGTTCAGTGAAAAGAGGCGGCGTGTTCCAGCGCAAACGTCCCCCGGTGCTATTTTGCAGTTTCAGAAAACAATTCCGCCACAGGACAAACCTATTCTAAAGTCAGTGGCGCGTTATTCAGATGCTGTTTTAAGGGCGCATGCTTGCCATAATGTAGCATGTGCACAACCCACATACACTTCGCTTCTCTCATCTACAAAGCAGTTCTCATTTGTGCAAACCATACATAATTACAAGGATAAATATTACCACATGAGGGAAATCATTGTGGCGTCCATGAAGATGTGAAAAAATAGGCATAAATCTAGCTTACACATTTACCCAAATCATTATACGCCTGTTTAACCGAAGCTAATTTGGGTGGGTTTCTCCATCCTCATACAACGCCACTTCTCTGTGTTTTACGGCCCTGACGAGAACGCCGGTCTCCTCGGCTGTGAACCGCTCCTGGTGTGCGTCTGGCAAATCCGCCATTAACCATGCAACCATGCATGAGGTCCAGTGGCACCGTAAACCGGCTCAATCTCTTCCATCTCAGATAGGGATGGACCAGTATTACTTTATTTTATTTTTTACTCTAAACTGTTTTAATTATTCTTATTTGTTTTGATTATTTTAGTTTCTTCTATGTAAAGCACTTTGAATTGCCATTGTGTATGAAATGTGCTATATAAATAAACTTGCCTTGCCTTGCCATTATAATAGCAATCCACCATGGAACAAGCGCGCCTGCTCTTAAAGGGAATGTGAGATGACGCTCTGATTGGTTTATTGCACGTTACGCCCAAACCACACCTATGAGTAATGGAGCTATTTCAGACCAACCCATTTTAGATTTGCGTCGGGTGCAAAAGTCATTTTGGCGAGATCCGCCCACAAAGTTACTTGCGTTTCGCTTTGATACTTGCGTTTCAGATCGTTAAAATAGGGCCCATAGACTTTACCAGATTGACCTGCATATTAAAGAGGACCTTTTTGAACTGCCCTTTTTTAAAGTCTTGATATATTGGTTTAAAGGTTTTAAGTTTTTGGGCTCTGCTAGAACAGGTTTTGCTGCTTGAATGTTGATTATTTTCCCCCATATTCTCCATTGTTGCAGCACCTCTCTTCCCAGTCTGTCAGTAACGCTCTGAAATGTGTTTCCCAAAAGCATCGTTAGTGAACTATGGTCGCCAGTCTCGTCATTATCAGCAGTTCAACGAGTCGGTCTTTCTAGAAACCATAGTTCTAACAAACATTCACAAACAGCATCGCAAAGTTGTGTGTTTGGAATGACAGCTCTCGACCTGTGGTTAGAAGCAGAGTTTCTTGTTTGCATGACATGTGGACTCAATAAATCCTTATCTTGAGCAAAATAAGCAAGCTGACATTTAGTACAATCTGTATCTTTTATTTAAAATACATAAATGTCATTTATGTCTTTTAGTTCGTTGAGAGATTTAATTTAAAGCACCGTTTTTGAAGAGTGCGCGTGTGTGAACGTGCTCTAGTACGCAAGAACGAGTCTATGATTGAATATAAAATAACTGAGAAAAAGAGATCTCAAACAGATTCATTAAAAGTAGTTATTACTCCACAACCTGCGTGACATCATTAACCAACATGGTTGAACGACCAATTTGCGACAATATGGTTTCGGGAAAAAGTTGTGACTAGCTAGAAACGCACCTTGTTTAGTTCCTGTCTCTATGAAGCCCCGCCTTCTGAAAAGCAAACTGTGCTCTGATTGGTCGGCTGGATCAGTGTGATATGATTGGTCAACTGCTTCGAGTGTGTTTGGGAAATATCCCGCCTCTTACCATAACCGCCAGTTTAACACACTACTAACTAACTCAACCAGGCCCCGCCCCTTTATTCTGCGAGTTGTAAGTACCTGGTTTCCGTCTTGTTTGGAGAAGGTGCTTCCGTCCACTTCATCATTGCTTATGAGCGTCAGAGCATCTGAAAACACAAGCACATGTTGAAGGCATGATGACTTCAGCTCAACATGAGCAGAGGGCCCGTTCTTTACCTTGTCTAAGCAGATCCCAGAATTCCTGAAGATTCCTGTCAGGAACGCTCCTCTTCAGGGACTGCATGTACCTGTTGAACAGCTCTGCGTTTCCGCTCTGATGGAGTAAATGTCATTGGGAGATTCAGGTTAGGCGCAGTGGGACGTGTGTAAGCACATGCAATGATGCTCTGAGCTCATGTACTCATACTTAATGTCATAAACACTGAAAACTGATATCAAGAAATGTAAATGGTGCCACACACACAGGCCCTGTTTACACCAGCTATTACCATCTGTCTCGGGTGGTCAGGTGTAAACAAGGTCTAAAATTTTCAATAAAAAAAAGAAATTGTACGTCAAGCCTTAACAGAAGCAGAATTGTAAAAACCAGTGCTATTGTTAACTAAAACTATAAAAAAAATTGTGAGCGTTCATTTGAAATAAAGCAATATATATATAGTACTGTGTGTGTGTATATAAATGTGTGTATATATATATATATATATATATATATATATATATATATTATTGCTGTCAAATCGCTAAAAAAGAAAACGAATTAATCCCATTTTCCTGTAATTAATCCCACCTACATTGTATCTTTAGTGGACTTAAGCTCATTTAGGTGAAGATTAGTAATGCCTCTGTGTTCTACAGAGCGATTTAGAAGGTCTTTTACTCCGAATGCAGTGGGGTTTTTTAACGAAGTTGTGTAATTTCTTGTATTGATTGTTGTTTTTTAAAGCTGCAGTCCGTATCTTTTTTGGGGTTAAAAATGATCCAAAATACATATTTGAGAAAATACATAACCAGCCAGTGTTCAAAACTCTCTGCTTGCCGTAGCTCGATTTAAAGCGGTCAGCTTGTAATAATGTTTTTAGTTCCAGTGGTACTGGTGGATTTCCGCAGGAGATTCGAGCAAGTCTTTGATCATTACATCACATCTGTACAAACACACACATCTGTACACACACACCTGTACACATAAAGAAGAGTCTCGGCTAGTATAAGCTATAATGCGTGTGAGGATGTTGGAGGTGGAGATTTATAGCCTTTTTTCACAGCGCTTGATATAATTAAATATCAATTTGATGGCGGATCCAGAAAGGTTCAAACGACGATCACCAGTGACAACTAGAGACTCACCCGCTGTAAAATGCAAAAGACTTCGTTCGGACTTCGGAGTGGCTACAGAAAAAGCAACCGGCCCATGCGAAAACAATGATAATATCAGAAGGACATTACATGTAGTCACGCAATGCTGACGTTGTTAACATTAACAATTTGAGAACAAAGTATAATTTGCACGGTTTTGCGTGATATGATAAGCGATTGTTAGATTTAATCAGCGCGATTTACTGCAATGTCAGAACCAGAACAAAAGTGGATGTTTCTTGTTCAGATGACATTTTCCAGTGAAAATTATTATGTTGGTCATACTTCACAAAAGAGTAATCAGTGATTCTGAATGCCAGTATCCACACCGGCGGCGACTGACAGCCGCACTCTCCTCACACACTGTGTTCATCCGCGCTGTGCCGTACCGAAGCACAACTCACGTAAAGTTGATGATTCCGCGAATGACTGCAATTGCAGATTTCGAACAGAGATGGCGACAAAGAGGAGAAACTGTGGACTGCAGCTTTATTGTTTATTTGTCTATCTGTGGTGTCTGTAATGTGCAATGGTGGCGAATGAGTTTCCCCTTACAGGGATTAATAAAGTTTTCTAACTAACTAACTTAATGTAAAGTCGCCAATGTCCGAACGGTATATTTCAAATATGTTTAATAGCTTCTTTTTATTAATGAAGGCCACTATCACTATACAAATACTGTTACTGATGTCTCTATGATATGGATTTTTTTTCTAACATCACAGAACCTGACGTGAGTACTTTGGATGTTTACACAAAGTGCACAGGAAACCACCACGAAAGAGTCTGATGTTGACATGTCGCTAATGACAACACTCTAATAAGCATTAAATATACAGCACATATCAAATGCAAAAGTTGGGTAAAACAGTCTACTTTTTACTAGCCACGTCATTGTTCAATTCAAGCAAGTCTTGACTCAAATTCTCTTGACTTGTTCACACTCTTGGTTTTCTTTCTTCAAATCATCATGTCTTTGCAAATGTGAGACATCCTTAGAATTCGTCCGCAATCCAGGGTTCGTAAATATACTGTACGTTTAAAATTGAAGACTTTCAAGGACTTTAAGCACTACTTTTTTTGGTTTTGAAGGACTATAATCAGAGATCTCACTTGTTAACCAATATCTTTATTATCTTTCAAGTGCTAAAAAAGGAAAATGGATCAATAAAACAAAACGGTACAAATAAAGCGCAGCACATGCAATGACTGTGGTAGCAGGATACTATAACAAAGATATCGCTTTCTTATTCACCTGATTTTTTTCCTCATGAATATATGATTGACCTGAAGAATGAAAGCTGTATCATATACTTGGATATTCATGAGCAATATCACACTCATAGCCATGCGAAATGCCTCTATATCAGACGGGTTGCAGCGTTGATTTTGTGTGAAAAGATAGTTTTATTGATATAATTACACACTATTTTCACTAATGCTTTCTTTCAATAATTCAAGCACTTTTCAAGTACCTTTGATTTCAACGTTTTTCCAGGACTTGAATTTCAAAGAGTCAAATTCAAGCACTTTAAGCACCTTGTACGAACCCTGACAATTAGAAATGCACTTAAAATGCCTTAAAATCCAGTCTAGGTAGGCAGCACACTAGGTTTTGGAACGGAGCCTCAGACTCCAGTTGAGCTCAGATCCTCTGACATGAATCCCAACGTGTGTTTTTCCTACTGCCCGAACCCCCCCCCCGACTGATCCTTAAGTGATCCCTGATTGGATGCGGAAGTTTAATTGAGAGCTCACCGATACAGACTGATCCCTGAACGCCTGGATACATCCGATACTCTTGGTGTAGTACTCAGTGCTCCTGTTGCCCAGCAACTGCTCAATCCTGTGGGTCAGCTGCTGGCACGCTGTCAAGGTTACAAAACAATGATTATCAAAGCGAATGCACTAACAAGAAAACCTGCGGCTAACATTCAGAAACAACACCGCTCAATGACAGCGTCCGTCAAATCAATTAAAGCTTACATCACACCGAGCGACTATTCAGTGCTTCAGAGAAAACCTTGCAGACATGGCTGAAGCGACACTACTGCATTTACATTATAGTATGCATAATAGTTGACACAAGGTTACTAACGTCGCTCATCGTAGGAGTGAGAGATGAAAAAAAAAAATCAAACTGAACAATCAAATCTCACCCTGATCGAAAGAAACCGTCTTCTGTCTAATCAGCGTGCAGAAATCTCTCGACGGATTGACGCTGCCAACCTGAAAGAGAGAGTGTCTGTTAAAGAGCAATAATTCATACAGTATTAGAGTAAATATGAATACATGTTTCTGTGCTTATGGTACTGTAAATAACTCTCTTAGTCTCTGAAACAGCTTTTCAAATCTAATTCTTCCATCACTCTGAAATGCGTCATGTTTCGTACAAAATGGGTTGCGAAAGGCCTTTCACATTGACTTTAAGACAGTGACATCTTTTTGAATGTTTTATAAATGTAAGGGAAAGCATTAAAAAAAAATATTGATTTTTTTTTTTTTTTTATTCGTGCAGTCAAATCAATTAGACACATCTAACATAAAGGTTTGTAAGTATATATAAATGTATATATATATATATATATATATATATATATATATATATATATATATATATATATATATATATATATATATATATATATTGTATATGTATGTACCGGTATATGTGTGTGTGTGTGTATATATATATATATTCTGCATATATCAACTTTTATGTTAGACGTGATTACTCCATTTGACAGCAATAATTTAAATATATAATTCAATGTAATATATTTTCAATGTAATATATTACTCTACAGTTTCGGGTCGATACTTTTTTAAAAAGGTTTTTGAAACAAGTCTCGTCTGCTCACTAAGGCTGCATTTTATTTGATCAAAAATACAGTAAAAAAAAGTAATATTATGAAATATTATTACAATTTAAAATAACTGTTTTCTATGTGAATATATATGTTACTCAGGCTTCTTTGATGAATAGAAAGCCCAAAAAGAACAGCATTTACTTGAAATAGATTTTGCACCATTATAAATGCCTTCACTGTTACTTCTGATAAATTGAATGCATCACTGCAGCTGAAAAACGATTTGTTTCTTTCAAAAAGAGCCCTAACTTTTGAACTGTAGTGTAAAACATAAACTTAAACTTTTAATCAGAGTCAGTGTACATTATTGAACCGTTTTTTGTCTCACCGATGTGACGTTGCCCAACGCAATCTCAGCCAGGTTAAACTCTGTCTCTTCATCCACTTTGGCTTTCTTCACATCTGGCTCATCAGAGCTGATGAAGCAACACACAGATCAACATCACCAACTAAAACAAACATTTTCTGCCCTAATGTCATATTATAAACAATTAAAATGCCAGAAAGATCAACCTTAAAAGTATGTAGACAAACTTTTTGTGAGTTTTATTACAGTCCTCCAGAGTACATGATTCCAATCGGTCAGTCGGAAAATAAACCCCTCCCCCATCGGTTTGCATAACTGCATATTTCTTCATTGCTATTCAACTTAAAGGGAGAGTTCACCCCAAAATGAAAATTCAGTCAGTAATTACTCGCCCTCATATTGTTCCCCGTAAGACTGTCGTTCATCTTCGGAACACAGATTAAGATATTTTTGATTAAATCTGAGAGCTGTCTCACTCCTCCATAGGCTTCTAAGGGATTGAAACTTGCCGGCCCAGAAAAGTTATTAAAGACATCGTTAAAATAGTCCGAGTGACTACAGTGGCTCAACCTTAAGTTAAAAGTTCACGTAGTGTAACAGCGCAGCGCTTCTGGGTTGTATGTCACACGCAGGCTCACTATTGGCTGACGCTGGTCATGTGTGTGATGTGTGTGACGTACAACCCAGAAGCGCTGCGCTGTTACACTACGTGAACTCACTCGAGGCCCACAGAGAAGGAAATGAAGAGTTAAGTCGTTATTTTTGTTTGTTTTGTGCGCACAGAAAGTATTCTCGTCGCTTGATAAACTTAAGGTTGAGCCACTGTAGTCACTCGGACTATTTTAACGATGTCTTTAATAACTTTTCTGGGCCGGCAAGTTTCAATCCCTTAGAAGCCTATGGAGGAGTGATCCAGCTCTCAGATTTAATCAAAAATATCTTAATTTGTGTTCTGAAGATGAACGAAAGTATTACGGGGAACAACATGAGGGAGAGTAATTACTGACAGAATTATCATTTTGGGGTGAACTATCCCTTTAAATAATGAAAACGTCCATTGATAGCAGTGCAAATACGGTCTATCACAATACATAGATCCCATTAAACCCCTGCTGGAAGACATGTAGCGCTTCTCATTGATTTGAACCGCAGCTCCATTGTTGATTTGATCCATTCTCACCTGATGCCGAACACGTCTGCGCTTGTCTTCTGCTCTTTCTTTTTCTGCACCACTTTCATGGGGAACTTGGTCTTAACGTCCTGCAGAGGAGCCTGGCAGCGCGTGGACACGGCCTGGGGTCGCTCGAGGGCCGTTTTCAGCCAGGGCTCGATGGACGGCAGGGGACCATCAGGATTCACACCGCGGTGATGCAAACACTGAGGACACGAGCCAAGAAAAGATCAATGAGACCCACTGCAGAGACACGACCTGAGACAACATGGATTTCACAGCCAATGTCACACACCTGAATCACTGTATTACTGAAGGACAAAGAGAGGAGATGTGAGGGGGAATAAACACTAGGGAACAGTGTGTGTGTGTGTGTGTGTTTGCATATTCAAAGAAACGAATACTTTTATTCAGCAAGGATGCATTGAATTGATCAACTGAATGCTGTTTTTGTGAACTTTCTATTCATCAAAGAATCCTGGAAAAAGCAGCACAACTTTTTTAACATTGATAAATGTTTCTTGAGCAGCAAATTGGCATATTAGAGTGATTTCTGAAGGATCATGTGACACTGAAGACTGGAGTAATGATGCTGAAAATTCAGCTTTGATCACAGGAATAAATAATGTTTTAACATACACTCAAAAATGTATTTTTAATTATAATAATATTTCACAAAATGTGTGTTTTTTACTGTATTTTTGATCAATTAAATGCAGCCTTGGTGAGAATAAGAGCCCCCAAACTTACTGTATATATATATATATGTATATATGTGTGTGTATAAAGTCGGCATGAAAGTTGCGATATTTTTTTCTTTCCTATTGTGAGTTACTGTAAATTAACTAATGTGAACAAACTTAAACTTATTGTTAAAGTATTACAAAAAATAGATGTTTAAAATGTATAGATAACCATGCTTGTTTTTGACTGTATTATTAAATTGATGCATATAAATGAAAATGCTTAAATATTCTTCTTCCTCGAGTTCATTTAGTGTGAAACACATGCCTCGAGTTTTTAGCTGGATGTTTACTTCGTACTTTACTTCTTACATTAAACGTTCTGAATCTATTTGACTACTATGAAAGTATCAGATATTGTCAGGCTGCCCATCCCATTCCCATCATGCCTGGAAAAGTCTCTGGAACTGTGGGTTTGGTATGTGGTTGACTTTAAAGATGTCCACGCTCTCTCCATCCTCGTCCTCTTCCACCAGCATCATGGAGTCGATCAGCGAGTCCACGGCTGACAGCTGAGACTCTAACCAGAGACATTCACACAAAGACAAGAACGTCAATATGCATCTCCTTTAGTCTAGATTATAAAACGGATAGTTCCAGTCCTTGATTCTGATTGGTTGAGCCGCATTCAAAGCCGTTGTAAATGTGACTGCATTACAATAGTGTTACACACACACACACACACACACACACACACACACACACACCTGTGACCGCATTACATTAGTGTTATTGCACAACTGCCGTTTGTGATTCTTTGTTGCCGCATGTGTTGCTCAGCAACCACTTTGGAACTACATTGCTTGGCGGAGGAATAAATATGTTATAACGTTATAATTTTTGTTGCTGGTGTTTATTTTATGAATAAAATCAATATTAAAATGAATATTTTATGGAGTAACCGTTTTATTAAAGCAAAAGCCCCTTGAAGCTGTGTTTTACAGTGGATTTAGAACAGGTGTACTCCGCTCCGTGTCGTGCCTAACAACGCCCCTTAGCTGTTCTAAATCCACTGTAAAACACGGCTTCAAGGGGCTTTTGCTTTATGTGACCCTGACCACAAAACCAGTCACAAGGGTCATTATTTCTAAAAAATTGAGATATATACATCATCTGAATGCTGAATACATCAGCTTTCCATTGATGTATGGTTTGCTAGGACAATATTTGGTCGAGATATGACTATTTGAAAATCTGGAATCTGAGGGTGTAAAAAAAAAAAAAAAATCGCCTTTAAAGTTGTGCATTTATGTTCACGATTGTGCTGCATCCACTCATAAAAATAACTTTTTTATATATTTACGGTAGGAAATTTATAAAATATCTTCATGGAACATGATCTTTACTTAATATCCTTATGATTTTTGGCATAAAAGAAAAATCGATAATTTTGACCCATGCAATGTATTGTTGGCTATTGCCACAAATATACCCGTGCGACTTGTGACTGGTTTTGTTGTCCAGGGTCACATACGTGTCTCAGAATCTAACTCTGTGTTTGTTTGGCTCTTGTAATGTGAGGTCCCACCTGAGGGCGTGAACTTCTTGTTGTTTTCCAACATTGGGAAGGAGAAATGTCGGAGATCCTCCATAAAGGGCAGCTGGACGTACAGCAGACACTGATGACGGGAGACATGAGGAGTGACTCTGCTGCGCAACATACTGAAGATTAAACATTTAAAGTGTGTTTTCTGCTCGATATGATCCACATACTTCATATTTGTCCTTGATGCAGGGAAAGGCGGCGCCCACTTGAGGATTGCTGCGGCGATCGTAAGCATAACGCACAATCGCTGCCATCTTTAGACCGTCAAGGGCATGAATCAGAGCGGACAGAGCCACTGCCGCATGCTGCACACACACAATAAAACACACGCACAAAAGAATATATGCAGTTAAGTCAAAAGTCTCAGACGGCTAGTTAAAATGCTTCTATTCTATTAAAATGCTTTTATTTACACAATCATTCAAAAGTTTGGGGTCAGTTCAATTTGGGGTTTTTTTTGGTAACACTTAAAGCCTTTATATATAATGCACTATAAAAGTATTTTTAATGCATTAATTATGCACTTTATAATGCATTGTGATATCTCATAAATAATTGTAACCACAGTATAATACACCTTTAGAAAGTATAATGCATTAAAACACGACAAACACTTTCAGGTGTAACAAGGAATCTGTGAATATTATAATGCATTTTAACTTTGGTTACAATTATTTATTGCATTAACTAACGTACATTATGAATATCTGTATAATGCATTATACATAAACGCTTTAAGTGTTACCGTTTCTTTATATAAATTATTCATTAAGAAATTTATTCATTAATGAATTACTTTATTAAGAAAGGATGCATTAAATTGATCAAAAGTGACAGTTAAAGACATTTATAATGTTGCAAAAGATTTCTATTTCAAATAAACGCAGTTCTTTTGAACTTTCTATTAATCAAAGAATCCTGAAATAAAGCGTTATGGTTTCCCGTATAAAATATTAAACAGCACGACTGTTTTTAACACTGATAATAATAATAATAAATGCAATGGCTCCTATAAACAGTGCCAAATCTGACATTCTTTCTTAATTTTACAATCATTTTCTTTTTTTAAAAACCCAAAATGTTGTTAATTTCCAGGTTGAAATAAAAATGATTTTGTATGTGTCCTCAAACATCACAGTTACTAACAATTATTAAACTAATTATTCAAATTAAGCAAATAATATCACAAAAGCTTTGTAAAACTCACCTCATCATCTCTGGGAGCAAAAACTTTGACAACTTGGCTTCCCATAAACTGATGACGACGGATCTGCATCAAACAAACAAACAACTGTCATTGTACATTATAAAGGCAACAAACAAGGCGGTTCAAAGTGTTTACATTCACACAAATATCAACATTTTAAAATTATTTGATTTTTGAGAATGTGCTAACATAATCGTCCTACTGGCTGGACCGCCATAAATAACCAATTTGTAATCAGTAACTTTCTCACTGCAAAAAATGCTTTTCTTACTTTGTATTTTTGTCTTGTTTCCAGTCCAAATATCAAAGATTTCTTAAATCAAAATGCATTTACTAAAGTTATAAAATGCCATAAGATATTAAGTCTTGAATTAATCAGAATTAAGTGAGTTTTTGCTTAAAACAAGCAAAATTATATGCCAATGGGGTCAGAAAAATAATCTCGTTTCTGTTTGAATTATGATTATTTTTCTGACCCCATTGGCAGAAAATTTTACTTTTTTTAAGCATCAACTCTCTTAATTTGAACCGGAAAACATGATATAATATCTTATGGCATTTTACTCGTATAGTAAACGCATCTTGATTTAAGAATTTTTAGATATTTGGACTGGAAACAAGACTAAAATACTAAGTAAGAAAAGCATTTTTTAGCTGTGCTGTCAGGGTTCTTACACTGATTTCAAGCAAAGCTATTTTATAAATATTGCACTATTTTAGAGCTGAGCACAACAAGAACTAATTATGGTCACTATAAAAAAAGTGCAATTTGTAAAACTCCCTATTATTTCAGGTTTTAACTGGTTTGAAAAGAGCGCCACCTGCTGGACAGCATCTTACCGCGTCCTGTTTAGTGAAGCCGAGCACAGCAAAACATTTCCCATCATGCTTATATTTCATCTGGTCCTCGTCCACCTTTGAAAACGGAACAATGTCACTTCCATAACGGAAACCTATAGGAAACAGAGAGCATAAACAGAAAGTGCTTGTTTAAAATATTTCACATTTATTTATATAGTGCTTTAGTACCGAAGCGTATTGCATTCACTTGAGGAAAAAAAATCTACTCTGTTTTTCTGAATTAACGAGTTAATTATCTCAGAATTACGAGATATTTTTTCATGGAAAAAAAGTTTTTGCTCTGTTTTTCTGAATTAACGAGTTAATTATCTCAGAATTACGAGATCATTTTTCATGGAAAAAAGTTTTTGCTCTGTTTTTCTGAATTAACGAGTTGATTATCTCAGAATTACGAGATATTT